>JAUELO010000230.1:1289126-1302324 GCA_032357855.1 Amphibolips quercusostensackenii | reverse complement strand
GAATTTCATTATTCGGGAATTTTCCAATTCGGTAATTTTATTATTTGGGACTTTTATAATTTAGGATTTTTATTATTTGGTAAAATTTTGAATTAAGGAATTTTACAATGTCGGAAATTTCATTATTCGGAAATTTTACAATTCGTAAATTTTATTATTTCAAGTTATTATGATTCGGGAATCTTATTATTCGGGAAATTTCGAATTTAGGAATTTTATTTTGTCAGGAATTTCATTATTCGGGAATTTTCCAATTCGGTAATTTTATTATTTGGGACTTTTATAATTTAGGATTTTTATTATTCGGTAAAATTTTGAATTAAGGAACTTTACAATGTCGGAAATTTCATTATTCGGGAATTTTCCAATTCGTTAATATTATAAACTGTTCGGGAATCATTTTATTCGGGAATTTTGCAATTTGAGACTTTTATTATTTCTGAATATTATAATTCGGGGACTTTATTATACGGTGATTTTCTAATTCGTGAATTTTATTATTCAGGGATTTTATTATTCGAGACATTTTTAATTCGGAAAGTTTACACTGTCGGAAATTTTATTATTTGGGAATTTTCCAATTTGGTAATATTATATATTGTTCGGAAATTATGCAGTTATTCGGGAATTATCTAATTTGGGAATTTTATTATTCGAGACTTTTATAATTTAGGATTTTTATTATTCGGGAATTCTCCAATTGTGAATTTTAATATTAGGGAATTTCATTTTTAGGGTTTTTCACTATTCGGGATTTTTACACTGTCGGGAATTTTATTATTCAGGAACTTTCCAATTCGTGAATTTCATTATTCGGAAATTTTATTAATCGGGAAATTTTGAATTCAGGAATTTTACACTGTCAGAAATTTCATTATTCGGGAATTTTCTAATTTGGTAATATTATGAACTGTTCGGGAATTATATTATTCGAAAAATTTTCAATTTGAAACTTATTATTTCTGAATATTATAATTCGAAAACATTATAATTCGGAAACTTTTTTATTCGGTAATTTTCCAATTAATGAATTTTATTATTTGGGACGTTTTTAGTTCGGGAATTTTACACTGTCGGAAATTGTATTATTCAGGAATTTTTCAATTTGGTAATATTATATACTGTTCAGGAATTATGAAATTATTCGGAAATTCTTTAATTTGAAACTCATTATTTCTAAATATTAAAATTGGGAAACATTATAATTCGAAAACTTTTTTATATGGTAATTTTCCAATTAATGAATTTCATTATTCATGAATCTTATATTTTGGGACGTTTTTATTTCGGGAATTTCACACTGTCGGAAATTTTATTATTCAGAAATTTTTCAATTTGGTAATATTATATACTGTTCAGGAATTATGAAATTATTCGAGAATTTTTCAATTTGAAACTCATTATTTCTGAATATTATAATTGGGAAACATTATAATTCGGAAACTTTTTTATTCAGGAATTTTATTATTTTGAACGTTTTTATTTCGGTAATTTTACACTGTCGGGAATTATAATATTCAGGAATTTTTCAATTTGGTAATATTATATACTGTTCAGGAATTATGAAATTATTCGGGAATTTTCCAATTCCGGGATTTTCCTATTTGGGAATTTCATTATTCGGAAATTTCCGGAAATTTTATTATATGGAATTTGTGTTATTTTATTATTCAGGAAATTTCCAGTCCGTAAAGTTTACACTGTCGGGACTTCTATTATTCAAGAATTTTCCAATTCGTGAATTTTTATTATTCGGAATTTTTATTATTCGGGAATTATATTATTGGAGAAATTGTCAACTCGGAAATTTTACACTTCGGGAATTTTATTTTTCGTGAATATTCCAATTGGGGTTTATTATAAACAGCTGAAATTTTTTTTAAAGAAATTTAAATTTAAAAAAATATATTTTAATCCGTAAAACATGATTTTGAAACCAACTGTTTTAAACCAAAAAGAAACCCATTTTTAAGAAAATAGTAGAATCTTCAACGAAATAGATGTATTTTCAGTCTATAAAAATGAATTAAAAATTCCACTATTTTGTTAAAAATTAAAATGTTTTGTTGAAAATTCAAGTATTATATTAAAAGTTTAATTTTTCGAAAATTCAACTATTTTGTTGAAAAATTAATTATTTTTTAAATTTTTGATTATTTTGCTGAAAATTAAATTATTTTAAAAAAATACTTGACTATTATCTAGAAAATTGAATTATTTTGTTAAAAATTAAAACTAGAGCTTTTTGGAGCAGTCCACGACTCGTCCTCACATCTGCTGCAGGACGAGATCGTAAGCACGGTCCGACTCTTGTGAACCTCGGATTTGTGATTCTATGTGTTAAAATTTAACCACTTTTTATATTAACTCTTTAAAATTTCAGAACTTTGAATTATTCAACTCTTAAAATTAAAAATTTTCCAATTTTAAAATGTTACAACTAACAATTCTGTAATTTTCGATGATTAGTTCCAAAATTTCTTCAATTTAGAAGACTTAAAATTAACAACTGGACCACTGATTTCTAAAATCATCCAAAATTAAGGATTATTATTTAGACATCACTAAAATTCAAGAGCTTTTAATAGTAATTTATTAAAATTGCAGAACTTTGAATTGTTAAACTTTTAAAATCAAAAAAAAATAATTTTGAAATTTTACAATAAACAATTCTGTAATTTTTATGATTTATTTTTTTTAAATTCCTTTAATTTAAAAGGTTTAGAATGGAGATCTCGATCACTCATTTCGAAAAGTATCCAAAATTGAGAATTTTTATGTAGACATCCTTCAAATTCAACGGTTTTTAATCGTAACTTTTCGAAATTGCAGAACTTTGAGTTGTTAAACTTTCAAAATTAAAGAGTTACAAATTTTTTAACTTTCTTTCAAAAATTTTTTATTTTTGAAAATTTAGAATCAAAAACTAGAATCTTAATTCGCATGATCATAAGAAAGTAAGAATTTTTATTTTTTAATTTTGAATATTAAAGTCACTTTAATAGTAAATTTTTGAAATTTATTTATTTTAGATTGCAATAATTTTAAATTGAAATTAGCCCTATTATAATTAAATCTTTCTTGGGCAGTTCACTACTCGTCCTCACATATGCTTCAGGACGATATCGTACATGCTTTCCCCACTATTAGCGCACTGTTATTCCTTCATCACCTCTTAAAAAAAAAAATAATTGGTGCAAACTATTTTTGAATTGAACTCAAAAACGCGTCATTTTGAACAATTTAAACAGTAAGCAATAATTTAAACAGTAATAAAAAGACTAAAGGAGTAAGAGTGCACTCATCCTGAAACAGGTATGTGGACGAGACGTGGATCGCCCCTTTTTTCAAATCCTAATTCCTGGGAGGGAGCTGGCCGGGATCTTGGGAAGTATATTTTTCATTCAGTGCCAATAAACCATAAAATCTACTTTTTTAAACTGTTATCAAAACCATAACACTATTTTTTTGTGTTCAGTATGTTTGCTAATATTAAGAACGTATTTGAAGCCCTTGCAAAAATAAAGTTGTATCAATAAAAAAAATTTTTTTCATTTAAAAGACTTAGAATCAAAAACTTGACCCCTGATTTTCAAAACGATCCAAAATTAAGAATTTTTATTTAGACTTTCTTAAAATTCAAGACTTTTTTGTTGTAACTCTTTAAAATTGCAGAACTTTGAATTGTTTTAATTGTTTTTTGTACGTTTAAAATTGAAGATTTTTTGACTTTGAAATTTTAAAAGAAAAAATTCTGTAACTTTGATAATTCAGTTTCAAAATTTCTTCAATTAAAAAGATTTAGAATGGAAAACTTGATTAATTATTTTTGAAATCATCAAAAATTAAAAATTTTGATTAAGACATCCTTAAAATTCAAGAGATTTCAATTGTAACTCTTTATAATTGCAGAACTTTAAATTATTCAACTTTTGGAATTGACGATTTTTAATTTGGAAATTTTACAATTAATAATTCGGAAATTTTCATTATTAACTTTCAAAACTTCTTCAATTTAATAAATTGAGTATTGAAAACTTGACTTTTGATTTGAATAATAAAAATGTAAGAATTTTTATTTATTAATCTTAGAAATTAAAAAATTTTCACTTGTAAATCTTTAAAATTCAATATTTTGAATTGCGATTTCGAAAGCCCGTCATTTCAAACAATCTCAACATTTTTTCCTGAAAAAACACTACTGTACGTTAAATGCTACAAGTGTTTTAAACGACCTTCAGTCTTTATGTATATTTCGGAATAAGGAATTTAAAGTTGGTAAATAAGGTGGTCTCTTTAAAACAAGATTATTATAATTTCTTGTTATGAATTATGTCCTGGAAATAAGGTTTTTCGAATAATAAAAAGACTAGAGGGGTAAATGCACTCATCCTGAAACAGGTATGTGGACGAGTCGTGGATCGCACCTCTTTTTAAATCCAAATTCCTAGGCGGGAGCTGACCGGGATCTAGGGGAATATTTTTTTATTTGGTGCTAATAAAATACGAAATCTACTTTTTTAAATTGCAATCGGAACTGTGAAACTTAAATTTTTTCTGTATTTAGTATGTTCTTTAATATTAAGAACATATTTCGAGCTCTTGCAAAGAGAAGATTGTATCAACAAAACATTTTTTTTTCAACCTTAGTTAAAATTGTGAAATCCTGATATCCATTGTTTTGAAACAGTTTTTTCCTTGACGTACTCCTGCATAGAACGGAAATAACCGCATCAGAATGAAAATTATTTACGAATTAGATGTTAACCTTAGTGCACACGCACCAAGTGCGCATTCACGTATCTGGGTTTTTATTTCCTGATATTGAAAAAATTAATAATTTGAAAATGCATAATAAAACAAACTTTTGAATATTAAAAGTTTAAAATTTTTTAGAAACAATTATTAATCATTCTGATGGGCGAATAAAAAATCCAGAAAAATAAAATTGCCGACGCTGTAAAATTTCCGAATAATGAAATTTCTGAAATGATAAAATTTCTGAAATTTAAAAATCCCGATTTGAAAAATTCCCACCAGTTTATAATATTACCGAATTTGAAAATTCCAGAATAATATAATTCCCGACAAAAAAAAAACAATTAAAAAAATCATCATTTATTAAATATCATTTTTGAATTAAAAATACAATAATCAAATATTTCTATCAAAGAACATTTTTTTAATGTTAAAAATTTTCACAAATTATTTTTTGAATCTGAAATAGCAATAATTTAAAAAATTCATGTGAGGATGAAAAATGCTGTTTGAAAATTTTTACAGTATTTTTAGAAAATTACAAAAATCATTCTCAAAAATCGAATTATTAATTTTTTTTTAAATTAAAAAGAAACTTTGAGATTTTTCAGTGCTGAATTGATTCCTGCAAAGATTGTTTGGAAAATATTTTTTGGTTTGGAGAAAATTTAGGGAAAAATTTTTCTTTCGAAGAGTACGTGTTATTAAATTTACTTTTTATTTCAATTTTTAGTACAAAAAATAATTTTAAAAACTTTAAACATTAAGTAAATTTTTTATAAGAATATTTGACATTTGTATCCTTAATAAATAAATAATATTTATTAAAAACCAGTTTTATTAATTTTTTTTTAATTCAGAATTTTCAAATTCGTTATTATTATGAATGGTCGTAAATTTTATTATTCGGGAATTTCCAAGTTCGGCATTTTCATATTTCGGAAATCTTATAATGTCGAGAATTTCATTTTTCAGGATTTTTTAGTCATCCTAGTTTTGTATTTAAAGCGTTTAAAATTAAAAAATATACATATATTGAATTGAATAAATTGTTTTTTTTTTTATTAGAGAATATTCAAATTGAATGATTTCTGAATAAAATTTTGAAAATAGGGCAATTGCAAAACGTTAAAAATTGATTATTTTCAGATTACAATTTTAAAAATTAGATAATTTAATGTTGAAAGGAATTAAAATATTGTTATTTTCAATTGAAATCGTTCAAAATTGAAAGCTTTTGAATTGAAATAATTTCAAAACCGAAGCAATTAAAATTTGACAATTTGAAATTGAAAACTAAATACAATGTTTTCAAGTCAAAGCTCATGAAACTCTACAATTTTGAATTTTTACTACATAAAAAATTATAATTTAACATTAATGTTGAGGAGACCAATTTTTCTAGAATAAAGAAATAAATTCACCGTCATGTTTACCGTTTAAAATGGAAAAATCAAATTATCAAATTAAATTTATAATTAATATTTAATATAATTAGATTATTAATAATTTTTTCTATTTTCTTAGCAAATATAAGATTCATTCTTTTCAAATTTTTCTTCATTTGACGATATTATCCTAATTTTTATTCTTCTTTTTTCAACAAAAAAATATGAAAAATTTCTATCTAAAAAATTTTTTCAGGATGAGAAAAATACAATTCAAAGCGTCATAGTTTAGTTAAATAGAGGAAAATGTTTTACACAGAATTTCTCAATCATTCAGATATCATATGTGCGCCTTTCCACAACTTTATTCTTGTGTGAAGGTTTTTGCCTTTATAAAAAAAAAGAAAGAAAAATTGATTTGTTTAGAAAAAAAAGCACTGGTTGTTCAAATTCGTAATTTTAATTTAATTATTCTTAATAAATAAGACATAATTTAAAAAAAGCTGGAGAAAATTAGTCCTTATTTATTATTTTTTATTTTCCGTTTTATTATTCCTTCCTGTTAGTCTCTTGCAAAATTTTCTTTACTTTCTTTTTCCTCTTTTACCTTCTTCATTTTTTTAACTTCCTTAATTCTTACCTTTTTCTTTCATTTTCTCTACTTTTGAAAATCGTTTTTCCTTCTTTAACTTCCCTAGTTCTTTTCTGCATTATTATTTCCTTTCCTTAATTTTCTACTTTCTTTAATTCTAATTCCTTTTTTCTCCCACTGCCTTTTTATTCTCCTACTATTTTTACTTTCTCTTTTCTTATTTTCCACAAGGTTTAAATTAAAGGAGATTGGTAAAATAAAAAAGAAAGAAATGACGGAATAAGAATAGTAAGGGAAGAAAAGGGTAGTGAAATAAAGAAGTTACACTATTTTTCCTTTTTCTATTTTTTTTTCTCACAACTACCTATTTTTCCTTCTTTCTTCCCTTCTAAAGTTTTCATCGGCTTCTTCCTTCTCTTCTTCGTTTCATTTATTATCACTCTTCCTTACTTTTTCACCTGTCAGAGGCCTTCTTCCCTACTTTTGCTCATTTTAAATACCTATTGAAGCATAAAATAAATCTTCCCACACTATTAAGGAATGTTCTCTTCATTTGATACCTTTTCTAAATAGTATAGATTGAAGACTCTTTCCTTATTGGTAAATTTTAAGTGTCGGCTGATTCTCGGTCGAGGACGCGACTATGCGTACTCTAGTTTCCGATAGTAATCGTTCTTTCTCACCAGTAAAGTGGAGGAAAGAGCGAAGCAAAAAAATGAACTACGTGATTTTCGTAATCGACATCTCGGTGCGGCGTACGGTTCTCGGTCAGTGAACGTAACGGTATTATAAAAGGAGTATCTACACACCGCAAGTTGCGAAGTCGTGTTATGTTACCAACTATGCCGATTCATCCCCAGGTAGCAGATGATTCATGAAATTATCAGCGAGAGTGAAACACTTAAAACCTAATGTATCATGAAAGTGGAAGGAAAAAGGAAATTATTCCTTCTGGGGAAAATTGGAGGAGGAAATTGAATAAGGAGAAATAGAAAGTAGGGAAAGGTGAAGGAGAAAAAAGAGGAAATATAAGGGCAAGGAAAAAAACAAATGAGAATAAGGAAAGGAGGTACATCAATTTAGGTAGAAGGAATTAAACAGGAAAAGGACAAGTGAAGAGGAAAACGACAAATAAAGAGAAAGAGGATAAGGAAAGAGGAAAAGGATAAGTAAAGAGAAACAGGACAAGTGAAGAAGAAAGGAAAAAAACTTGAAGTGGAAGAAGAGAAGGAGAATCTATAAATGAGCTTAAAATGGAAGAGAAGAATTGAAAAAGAAGATATGAGGAAGAAAAAAAAAGATAAGAAAAACGTGAAAGAAAAGTGTGAGGGAAAAATCAAAGAGAAAAAGGTGGAAGAAAAAAGAAAGCGTATCGAAATATAAGATTGAAAAAAAAGAGATAAATTGATTTGGGTTAAAAAATTAAACAGGAAAAGGACAAGTGAAAAGGAAAAGCAACAAATAAAAAGTAAAAGAACAAGGAAAGAGGAAAACAACAAATAAAGAGAAAAACAACAAATAAAGACAAACAGGGCAAGGGAAGAGGAAAAACGACAAATAGAGAGAAAAAGGACAAGGGAAAAGTAAAAACGACAAATAAAGAGAAAAAAAGACAAGGGGAGAGAAAAAAGACAGGTAAAGAGGAGACAGACAAGTGAAGAGGAAAAACGACAAATAAAAAGTGAAACAACATGGGAAGAGCAAAGCAACAAATAAAAAGAAAAAGGAATATGGAAGAGAAAAAACGACAAATAGAGAAAAAAAGGATAAGGGAAGAGGAAAAAGACAGGTGAAGAGATAGAGGACAAGGAAAGAGGAAAAAGACAAGTGAAGAGGAGAAGAAAAAGTGAAGAAGAAATGGACAGGTGAGGAGAAAGAGTACAATTTGAGAATAAAAGGATAAGTAAACAGAATGAAGACAAATGAAGAGCGAAGGAAAAAAAAGGTGTAAGTGGAAAAGAAAAAGGAGAGTCTATAAAAGAGCTTAAAATGGATGGGGAAAATTAAATAAGGGAAAATTGAAAAAAAAAGAAAAAGCGATAGGAAAGATGTCAAAGAAAAGTGTAAAAGAGAAATCAAAGAGGAAAAGATAAAAGAAAAAAGAAAGCATATGGTAAGGGAAGACTGAAAAGAATAAGAAATATATCGATTTGGTCAAGAAAAATAATACAGGAAAAGGACAAGTAAAGATGAAAAACGACAAGTAAAAAGTAAAAGAACAAGGGAAGAGGAAAACAACAAATGAAGAGAAATAGGAATATGGAAGAGGAAAAACGAGAAATAGAGAGAAAAAGGACAAGGGAAGAGGAAAAAAGACAAATAGAGAGAAAAAGGATAAGGGAAGAGAAAAAGGACAGGTGAAGAGAAGAAGTACAAGTAAAGAGGAAAAGGACTAGTTGACAGAAACAGGCCAAGTGTAGAGAAAAGGAAAAGAGGTTGAAGTGTAAGAGAAAAAGGAGAATCTATAAAAGAGCTCAAAATGGAAGGGAAGAATTAAATGAGGGAAAATTGAAAAAAGGAAAAAGGGATAGGAATGATTCAAAAAAAAGTGTGAGAGGGAACTCAAAGAGGAAAAGGTGAGAGAAAAAAAAGTATGGTAAGGGAAGACTAAAAGAAAAAGTAATATATCGATTTGTGCAAGAGAAATTAAACAGTAAAAGGACAAGTGAAAAGGAAAAACGACAAATAAAAAGTAAGAGAACAAGGGAAGAGGAAAGCAACAAATAAAGAGAAAAAGGACACGGGAAGAGGAAAAACGATAAATAGACAGAAAAGAGCAAGGAAGAGGGAAACAACAAATAAAGAGAAAAAGGACTATGAAAGATGAAAAACGACAAATAGAGAGAAAAAAGACAAGGAAAGAGGAAAAACGACAAATAGAGAGAAAAAGGACAAGAAAAGGTGGAAGAAAAAGAAAGCATATCTTAAGGGAAGATTGAAAAGAAGAAGAGATATATCGATTTGGGTAAGAAAAATCAAACAGGAAAGTGACAAGTGAAGAGCAAAAACGACAAATAAGGCGAACAAGTTAAAGTAAAGAGGAAAACGACTAGTGAAGAGAAACAGGACAGTGAACAGGAAATGGTGAAGTAGAGGATGAAAAGGAGAATCTATAAAAGAGTTCAAAACAGAAGAAAAGTATTGAGTATGGAGAAATTGAAAAAGGGAAACAAGGATAGGGAAGAGGAAAAGGTGGAAGAAAATATAAAGCTTATTGTAAGGCCAGATTAAAAAGGGAAAGAGAAATATCGATTTGGACGGGGAAAATTAAAATAAAAAAGGAAAAGTAAAGACAAAAAAGGACAAGTTAAGAAGAAAAGGACAAGTGAGGAAAAGAAGGAAAAGTAAACAAGAAATGGACAGGGAAAGAGAAAAAGGATAAGTAAATAAAAACATCACAAATGAAGAGAAAAGATTGGAAAGAAAAAAAGATATTCCAATTCGCGTAAGAAAAATTAAACATAAAAAAGACAAATGAATTGGAAAAACGACGAATCAAAAGAAAAAGGACAAGGGAGAAGGAAAAACGACAAATAAAGAGAAAAAGGAGAAGGGAAGAGGAAAATGTTAAGTGAAGAAGGGAAGGAGAAGTGAAGAGCGAAAGGAACGGTAAAGAGAAAAAAGTACAAGTAAAGAGCAAAAGAACTAGTAAAGAGAAAGAGGAAAGGAAACAAGGTTGAAGTGGAAGAGGAAAAGGAAAAAAGAAAAAAAGAAAAAAGGAGAGGAAAGATGTGAAAGAAAAGTGTAAAGGAGGAGTCAAAGAGAGAAAGATAGAAAAAAAAAGAAAGCGTATGGTAAGGAAGATTGAAAAAAACAAGAGATACATTGATTTGGGTAAGAAAAATTAACTAGAAAAAAGGCAAGTGAAAAGGAGAAGGAGAAGTGAAAAAGAAATGGGCAGGTAAAGAGAAAAAGTACAAGTGAATAGGAAAAGGACTAATAAAGAGAAAAAGGACAGTTATGAAGAAAGGTTGAAGTAGAGAAGAAATAGCAGAATCTGCAAAAAAAAATCAAAATTAAAGGAAAAAATTGAATATTGAGAAACTTAAAAAAAGGATAAAGGGTAGGAAAGAGGAAAAGGTGGAAGAAAAAATTAAGCATATGGTAAGAAAAGATTAAAAAGAGATATATCAATTTGGGTAGGTAAAATCAAACAGAAAAAGGGCAAGTGAAGAAGAAAAACAGAAGTGAATAAGAAATGGATAAGTAAAGAGGATAAGGATTAGTGTAGAGGAAAGAAAAATAAAGGTTAAAGTCGATAAGTAAAATCTATAAAAAAAGCCTAAATAGGAATGGAGATGAATTGTCAACGAAAAAGTTGATTTTTCAAGTTAAAAAGTCAAACTTTTTAAAAAGCAGTTGACTTTTAAACCCGCAAAGATGATTTTTTAACAAAGAAGTTAAATTTCAAACATATAGTTGACTTTTTAACATAAGAAAAATTAATTTCAGATTAAATAGTTTAAATTTCAATTTATAGAGACAAATTTTTAACCAAATACTTGAATCTTCAACACAAAAAGACGAATTTTCTATCCAGCTTGACGAATGTTTAATAAAACAGTTAAATATTCGACCGAAAAAGATGAATTTTCAACAATGAAACATTTTTCATTCAAGAGAGAATGAAAATTCCAAACGATTTTTTTATTTCAAAGTACATTTTCGATCAAAATAATAAAATTTTCAACTAAAAAAGAAGAATTTTTCACCAAATATAAGAATCTTTAATGAAATAGGTAAATTTTTAACTGAAAAAGATAAATTTTCAGTCAAAATTGGAATAGCTTAATTTTCAGTAAAAAAAAATTAATTTTTAACAAAAAAAAAACAAATTTTTGAAGAATGATTTGAATTTTAAACAATAAAATTAGTTTTTCACAGAGTAGTTCAACTTCCAACCAAGTAGTTGAATTTTCAATAAGAAAAGATGAATACTCAATGTAAAAGTAAACAGTTAAATTTTCATCTAAGAAGAATCTATTTACAACCAAAAACGGAATAGTTAAATTTGTAATAAAAAAATTTATTTAGAAAAGGCAAACTTTAAACAAAAACGTTCAAATCTCAATCAGTAAAATGAATTTTGAACAAATAAGTTTAACTTTTAACCAAGTAATCGAATTTTCAACTAAAGAAAATGTATTTTCAATTAAATACTTTATTGTTGATTTCTAAACTATTAACAACTAATTTTCATCTAAGAATTGAATTGTTTTATTTTCAGATAAGAAAATTAATTTTCAATCAAAGAGAAATGATTTTCCAACAAAATAGTTAATTTTAATCCAATAAAATAAATTTTTAATAAAGCAGTTCAGCTTTCAACAAAGTAGTTAAATTTTCAACCAAATAGATAAATTTTGAACAAAAAATATAATAGTTATAGTTTTAACTGATAACGATCAATTTTTAGACAGAAATGGAATAGTTTAATTTTCTGTTAAAAAAATTAATTTTTAACCAAAGTAAAATAAACTTTCAATAAAATAGTCAAATTATAAACCAATCAAATTAATGTTTTACGAATTTGTTCAATTTTCCACTAAGTTCCTATTTTAAATGAATTTTCAACAAAATAAAATTGATTTTAAACAACATAGTAATCTTTCAACCAAGTAGTTGAATTTTAAACCAAAAAAGATGGGTTCTCAAAAAAAATTGTTATAGTTGGTATTTCTACCAAAAAAGAATTAAATTTTTTATCAAAAACAGTTAATCATGCGAATTTTCAGATAAAAACGATTAATTTTAATTAAAAACGGAATAGTTTAATCTTCAGTAGAAAAAAAAAAATAATTTTTAACAATAAAAGCGAATTTTCAACAAAATAGTTCAATCTGTAACCAATAAAATAAAGCTTTGACCAACTTGCTAGACTTTTAACTAAGTAGTTGAATTTGCAACTAAAAAGGATGAATTTTAAACAAAATATTTGAATTTCCAACAAAACGATTGAATTTTCGCCCAAAAAGAAAAATTTTTCGCATTTAAGGGAATAAATGAGAGAAAGGGGAAAAGATTAGGATGAGTGTGTGTGGACTCTATAAAGTAAAGACAATTATTTTTAACATTTTCCTTTCCTCCCTCATCGCTTTTCGATATAAATAAAAAATTATATACATTTTCGACAATAACATAAATTCCAAATCAAAGACTACCGCATTCATGTCGTAACCGGAAACCCACCAGAGCGACACATGTCCGGTCTTTGGGAACACCCATGTCAGTATAAGAAGTTCACAGGCGAATCTTCAAGAATTATAGGAAAAGGAAACTATTGCCGGTAAAATTATTGCACAATTTGGTACACGTAAGAATGGGATAAGGAGGCCGGGCAAGTTGCGCTAGAAAGCCAACTACCTAAGTGAAGCTGAAGAGCTCGCAGTCAGTCCCGCTCCACCCTTCCCCTCCACATCCCTTTTCAATTTATTCCTAACCCTTCACTCTTTCCTTTCCC
>JAUELO010000230.1:1271691-1289026 GCA_032357855.1 Amphibolips quercusostensackenii | reverse complement strand
TAAATGCGAACTTTGCGCATTCTTTTTCTTTCCTTATTGTAACTCTCGCGCAGACACTCGTAAAACAAAATAAAGGGAAAAATGAACTTACGTCCTCATTCTCCCTGGTATATCGTTCCTTTTGCTTCAACGCCTCCTGAACCTTCAGCTGAAACATTCCAGGAAACAGTACACTTCAGTCACAGTGTTTGACGAATAAAATTGTTTGCATAAAATAAAAAAGGTTATGCTGATGAAGTATGAAAGTTAATCAAAATAAACCGGGGTAATGCATGTAGATTTAAAACGCAAATTTCCTTTTGACTACAAAAGGAATTTAGCTTTTTCAAATCTACCTAACTTGAATAAAATATCTATTTTGGATATATGAACTTTAAGTTATGCTTTATACTACACTTGAATAAATCTAATGCTTGTCATTTTTTAACGAATTTATTCATTATGCACAAATTCGTCCCAGAGAAAACAACGATTACCTCTTTAAGTCATAGACACAAGGGACATTTAATACCCAGAAAAGAGAAAAGAGTTCAATTTATCATCCAGCTTATCAAGCTGCAAAGCTCCCCTAGTGAAGGGAACAAGGAGAAAAGAAGCAGAATACAGAAACGAATATTAAGGCTATTGTGAAGTCAAACACAGAGAATATTAATGATAATTGTGAGAAGCGATGAGAAATATTGCAAATTAACTTTGCATGAATGAGGCTGTGGGTGTTATAAGTCTACTTTTGTCCCCATTGAATTCAAGTTGAATATAAAATAATGTCTGCAAAAGAAAATAATTTATTGGTTTTCTAATGAAAATTATATTTTTTTGACTAAAAATAGCAAAACAAATAGGGAATATTCGAAGAAAAATATATGTTTCTTGAGGAAGCAATGAAAAAAATAATGCCTGAAGTAAAGATTCTCAGAACAAGTGTTTATTTTATTTATGTTTTTAATATATTACAAAATTTCCTATTACCCTAATTTTTTTTAATTTGAGTAATTATATCCTTAATTTCATCCAAAATCTTAAAGATTACATTTTTTCTAATTTTAAGATTTGAAACTTTATTTTAAGCTTAATTTCAATTTCAAAATATTAAAATCTCGATTAAATTTTTTAATTTTTATTGACAAAACTTGAGCATCGCTAGATTTAAAAAATAGTACCATAGGGGCCCAATATGAAAAACGGACATCTAAAGGGATCAAAAGTAGGAAAGTGTGGGGGAAATAGAATCTAAATTGTGTGCTTGAATTTACTATATTTTATGGAAACTTGTGATACAATTTTGTAACGTTATTGAAATATGATTTATAATTTTTTGTACTTCATTGTATGAAAATAAAAAAAATAATGTTTTAATACACTTAATGTCCAATACATTTGATTTTGACGACTTTAATTTATGATGCAAAATTATCAAGGAATAAAATTACATATACATCGGTACTGTAACTCTAAACTAAAGAGAAGACCCATTGCCATGAAATTGTATCTTTTGTTTCGCGATTGAAATCAACGTCAATTCTCATAACATCTACTATAAACGTGTATATCATCGAGAACATACCCTCTGGATAGTTTCTTCAAAGCTATTGGACTGTCCTCCGTTCATCTGGAAATACCTCAGTCTATCGTAATCTCGGGGATCCACCATCGAGCGCAAGATCGTATGACCCATGTCCGGTCCGAGACCGAGTCCGCTCTGTAAAACACTGTCTGGCGTGTCCACCTACGAGAAAGACAAAGAAAAAGAAACCAGATAAGAACAGCAATGCCAGCGATTCTCAAGTACCTCGTAAAATGCACAAGAAGAAACACAAAAGGTTATAACGGTTGGCACGCGACGGTGGTACGTAGCCTTTAATGGTGCGGGCGCCGAATAATTAACACGGAATTCTAGAGGTTTTCCTCTAAACTTCTAAACTAAGGCCTGAACCATTTCCACAAAATTACCGCGAGTGAATGTAAGAACCGTGTCGACTCGAAAAACCCTTGGAATATCTTATAATAAAATAAGATACTAAGCGCAAATGCTTCTCGGTTCTAAGATTCTAGATATCCCAGGTAAAAAAATGTTTGGTATGGGATTGATCTAGGAAAACATCTGGGAAATCGTATGGGAGTAATCTTTAGATAGTATGGCATTTGAGACGATCCCATACTTCATGTATATTTGAATGAAGTATAGTAGATGTATAGCTCAAATATACCTGAAGTATAATAATGTATGGTTGAAGTATAGGGGAAGTTTTTTTAAAGTATATCACTTAAGTATAGCTCAAGCATGTAAATTATGTCTAAAGAATAGGAAAAGTATGGCTATAGTAGGTATAGACTTATTATTGCTGATGGGAGACAATCAGTTTTCTGAAATACATGAAAATAGAGATCCAGAATTATGGCTTTCACAATGTCAAAAAATATTGTTTGCAAATTCTAAAATTAGTAAAATGAAAATAAGTAGAATGTTAATCGTAACATAAATTGTTTGACTTTATATTATGCGAACTTCAACACTAAAAATTTCACCTAAGTAACAATTTTAGTAAACCTTTTTATGCTATTAATATTATGTTTAGGAATCAAAGATTCTGTATCTCTTACCAATATATGTGACATAAGAGCAGGGTTGTGCAGTGACGCGTCCCTCGAGGTTTTTGACGTGTTACACGTAAAAAATGTGTTAAACGTGAAAAACCTGCATTAAACGTAATAAAGATGGCGGACTCGGATAGAGCATAATATAACCTCACTTTTTTGAATTATGCTTATGCGTACCTGAGGACCTGAAATCTGCAACACTGCTCCTGATCATTACATTTTTTTCTAAAATGATGCATCAGGTTTTCTTCTGAATTTATAGTTGTAACGCACTTCTTTCTGACAAAATTTCTAAGTCAGCAAAAATCCTTGAGTGATTTTTTTTTTATCGTTGAGATATTTGAAGTTCGGATCGTTAATAATTTATCTGTGGTTTCTCAACCTTTCTGCAGCCGTATTCAATCATGCGCGCTTGCTTCCCTGACAAAATCCAACATTTTTATCATTTTCTTTTTTCAAAAGGAAGGACAATTCTTCCCAACATGGATTCCTCGGTATGCCGCCTTAAGTTGTGGAATGAATACATTTTTTTTAATCACTGTGAATTTCATGCGCGCAACATAATACGGCATACGGCTACCGGTGCTATATTTTAAGATTGTGGAACGAAATGTGAATATGTCACATGTAATTTACCTAAGGTATATTACGCGCACAACCCTGCATAAGACTAATATAAGTTGTTTATTGTATATTCGTTGTATATTGTATATCCTCGCGAACAATATTCAAAACATATTTGACTCGCGAAATCATTTGAATCGCAAACTATGTACATTTTTTGAACGAACTGTCATTTGTGATATTATGTTTGATCACGTTTTACATTTTTTTAACGAACTGTCATTTATGATACATAATGTTTTATCACGTTGCTAGGGTATCTTGAAAAACAAATTAGTGCAATTTTATGTCCGATACTTTTGACATATACTTAAGAATAAATGAAGTATAATCTATACTTTAGCTATACTCAAGTATAAATTAAGTATAGCCTATACTTCAGATAGACTCAAGTATATTTGAAGTATATCTCATAGTTCAGCTATACTTGAGATATACATCAGCCATACTCCATCTATACTATAGATATAATTCATCGATACTATGATTGATCATTCCCATACTTATGATTTATAAATATATGAATATAATTTAATTAAATTTAAACTATTAAAGATAATATTATATATATATATATATGCATGTATGCATGTGTGTATGTATATGCATATATATATTTATTTATGTGTGTGTGTGTGTGTATATTATGATTGATCACACCCATACTTATGATTTCTACTCAGATATACATGGACTTCGCGTTTATTCTGCGTATTTTTGCGTTTCTAATGAGTTCTTCTATAGTGAGTAGAATTTTCGATCACAAAGAAGGCTTTTAAAACATAGTTAAATTTTCAACAAAATAATTAAGTTTTAAACAAAATTGTTAAGTTTTGAACCAAGCATAGTTCAGTTCTAGAAAAAAAAATTCTTAACTCTTTCCCTCCCCTCCCCCCTCTCTCTCTATTAGCAATTAGAAAATTTTTGATTTTCAAACGATTCAAATATACTTAGAATAATGTAAATTTCAGAGAAGTTGAGAATAAATAAATTTTTATTCTTTCTGTTTTAAATCAAGTTCGGATTTTGCATTCTTCCCATTGAAAATTACTTCTTACTTTGAATGGTATTTTTTCATAATTCAATTCTAAAGGTTTATAATTTAAAAAATTTTCATTTTAAACGGTGTAAATGAAGGCAAAATTATTTGTTAATCGTAGAAAAATGTTGCTACTTTATTTTGATGTTAAATTATAATGTCTAATGTAATGAAAATTGTTAATTCTAGAATTTCAGAAGCTTTGATTTAGAAACATTCAATTTAGTTTTCAATGCCGAATTGTTAAATTTTAATCGCTTCGAATTTAAAATTATTTCAACTTAAAACCTTTTAATTTTAAACGCTTTTAATTAAAAATAATAAAATTTCAATTTCTTTGAATAAAAAATAATCAAGTTTTTCAAATTGTAGTATCAAAATATTCAATTGTTAACGTTTTACAGTTGTCCTATTTTTAACATTTTATTCGGAAATAGTTTAATTTTGATATTCTTCAATAACAAAAAATCAATTTTATTTAATTCAATATACATTCTAAAAATTTTAAACGCTTTAAATACAAAACTAGGACGATTGGAAAATCCTGAAAAATAAAATTCTCGACACTGTGAAATTCGGGAACCTAAAAATTTCTAAATAATAAAATTCCCGAGATTCTAAAATTTCCAATATATGAAAATCCCAAATTTGAAATTCCTGAATAATAAAATTCCCGACAATCTTGTAATATTATCAAATGTGAAAATACCAAATTAAAAAATTAATAAAATTGTTTTTTAATAAATATTATTTATTCACTAAGAATACAGTAGTCAAATATTCTTACAAAAAAAATTTGTTTAATGTTTACTTTTTTTAAAATTAATGTTTAAACTTAAAATTAAATAAAAAAGTAAATTTCAAAACACGTACACTTCGAAAGAAAAATTTCTCCCTTAATTTTCTCCAAACCAAACAACATTTTCCATGCAAGCTTTGCAGAATTCAGTTCAGTACTGATTATTCTCAAATTAAAAAAAATTTTTTTTTTTTAAATTAACGATTCGATTTTCGAAAACGCTTTTTTCAATTTTTTAAAAATACTGTGCACATTTTCAAACAAAATTTTTCATACAGAAATATAAATTTTTCAATTATTGTTATTCAAATTTCAAAAAATAATTTATAAAAACTTTAAACATTAAAAAAATTTTTCTTAAATTCAAATATTTGATTGTTTCATTTTTAATTAAAAAATAATATTAAATTAACGATACTTTTTTCAATTGTTAAATTTGGTTCATTTTTATATTTCGGAAATTATCTTGTTGAGATATTTTATAATTCGTCGATTTTTTGTCGGGAATTTTATTATTCTGGAATTCTAAAATTCGGTAATATTATAAGCGGTCAAGAATTCTCCAATTTAGGATTAATATATTTCAGCAATTTTATTATTACAGGAATTTTATTATTCGTGAATTTTACAAATCGGGAATTTTACAGCGACGGTAATTTTATTTTTCGGGATTTTTCATTTGCCTCTCAATATAAATAATTAATAATTATTGTTTTAAAAACTTTTTAAACTCTAAATATTTAAAAGTTTATTTGATAATGCGTTTTTGAATTGTTAATTTTTTTAATGTTAGAAAATAAAAACCGAGATACTTGAATGCGCGCTCGGTGCGCGTGCATTTACTGCTACTAAGTAATAGTCAATAAAAAAAAAGAAAACTTATCTATGAAAAAAAGGATCGAATAAATCAAATTTAAAAAATCAGATCAAGTTCTACAAGTTCATTTTTCAACAAAATAATTGAGCTCTAAACAAATTAGTAAAATTTTAAAAGAAATAGCTAACTTTGTAGCCCGCAAAACTAATTTTAAACCAGTTCAATGTTTTTGAAAGCAGTTGGCTTTTAAACCGGAAAAGAGAAATTTTTAAGGTAAAAGTTAATTTTTATTCAAGAAAGATGGATTCTTAAATCAAAAATGTAAGTTGAACAAATAAAGTCTGACCAAAGGTTGAATCTAGAAAACATTAAACCTAGTTAGTTCAATTTTCCATAAATTCTCTAAAAAACCATTAAATTTTCAAGCAAAAAATATAATTTTAATGCAAAAAGTTGTCTTGTCACCAATTAGCTGAATTTTGAATTGAAATGATGAATCTACAACAACTGATTATCAAAATCATCAAAATTTAAGAATTTTAGTTCACATATTTTTTAAACTGAAGATTTTTCAATTCGAGCTCTCAAAAAATTGCTGGATATTTAATTTTGAACTTTTTAAAATTTCAGAATTTTTAATTTTGACAAATTGCATTTAAAAATTCTACAAGAGCAGATGATTATAAATCTTACAGAAACGAATTTGTAACAAAATATTCAAACTTTTAAGCAAAGAGTTAAAATTTGCGAGCCGAAAAGACGAATTTTTGCCTATACAATGGAATTTACAACGTTAAACCTAATCAATCATTATTAATTTTATTCTTTAAATTTAATTCAATTTCTTGAACTATTAATTTGATAAATTATTTAAAGAATATTTCTCTTTTATTTTATTATATGATGAATGTTGATCCAAGAAAGATATCTTTTCTACCATAAAAGATAAATTTCCAATAAAAAGGACCAGTTTTGAACAAAACAGTTACATTTTAAACCACAAAAGACGACTTTGATAAAATAGTTTAATTTTTAACAAAATAGTTGAATTTTTAACCTACAAAGATTTATTTTTACTAAATGTTCGAAATCTTAACAAAAAAAATTCAACCACAGACAATTGCAATTTAAAGAAAATAGTAGATTTTTCAAACCAAAAGGCGAAATTTTTAGAAGAGAGTTGAATTTGAAAAAAAAATTAATTTTTAAACAAAATGTCGAACTTTTTAACCAAGCAGCTAAATTTGTAATCTACAAAAACTAATTTTTAACCAGCTGAATGTTTTCAATAATTTCAATTAATTTTTAGTGAAGACATATAAATTTTCAACTGAAAATATAAGCTTTTGAACAAAAATGGAATAGTCACATTTTTAGTTTGAAAAATTAATTTTTAACAGAAAAAAACTAATTTCCAACTGGTTCAGTTCAACTAAAGAAACGAATTTTTAGCAGAATAGTTGAATCCTTAACCAAAATGATGATTTTTTTTTTAAGAAAATTAATTTTCTGCTCAAAAAGACAAATTTTCCATCAAACAGTTGAATTTTGAATCCGACAGTATAAATTTTTAACAAAAAGATGAATTTCCTACCAAGCAGTTAAATATAAAAAATATGAATAATTTTTGAAACAAAAATTAAATAGTCACATTTTCAACAAAAAAAGCGAATATTCTGCCAGTTAAATTGAATAAAAAAGACGAATTTTCAACAAAATACAGGAATTTTCTACAAGACATTTGTATTTTTCACCAAACAGCGAATAGTTAAATTTTCTACCAAAAAAGTGGAATTTTCAGCTGAGCAGTTGTATTTTCAAAGAAAAAAAGTTTTTAAACAAAAATAAAATAGTAACATTTTCAGTTTAAAAAAATCAAATTTTAACAAAAAAAAAAATGTATTAAAGCAAAAAATACGGATTTTTAACAAAATACTCTAATCCACAGCCAATAAAATGAATTTTCAAAAAATAAGAATAATTTTCTATTCAAAAAGACGAATTTTTAACAAAATACATGAATTTTACACAAAAAAGTTTAATTTTCTACCAAAAAAATTTGTATTTTCAATCAAACAGTGGAATTTTCAAACAAATAATTATCTTTCAACCAAATATGGAATAAGTAAATTTTCATTAAAAAAAAAATTAAATAAAAAAGACGAATTTTCTACCAGTTAAATTAAGCCAAAAAAGAGGAATTTTTAACAAAATAGTTGAATCCACAGACAATGAGATGAATTTTCAAAAAATAAAATAATTTATATAACCAAAAAGACGATTTTTTTAACAAAATATATGAATCTTTGACCAAAAAGTTGAATTTTCAACCAAAATTATTATTTTTTGACCAAAAATGGAATGCTTAAATGTTCAATTAAAAAAATTAAGGCACAATCAAAAAAGATGAATGTTTAGTAAAATATCTAAATTTTCTTTTAACTTTCAACGGAAAATGTAATAGTTAAAGTTTTAACTAAAAAAGAATAATATTCAGCCAAAGATGGAAGCTTAACTTTTAGTTGAGAAAAAAAATTTTTAACCAAATGAAATTATTTTTAACAAAATAGCTCAAGTTTGAAACAAGTAGTTAAATTTTCAAACCAAAAATTAATTTTAAACAAGAAAAAAAAAGAATTATCAATAAAATATTTAAATTTTCAACCAACGAGATGAATTCTTAGCAAATAAAATAAATTTTGAAGAAAGTCGTTCCACTTTCAACAAAATAGTTAAATTTTTGACCAAGAATATTTATTTGAAAAAAATAAATTGTCAACAAAATAGTTTAATTTTCAAACAAATAGTAGAACTGTTAACCAGAAGAGATGAATTTATTCTGAACCAAAAATATATTAATAAAGTTTTCAATGGAAAAAAAACTCTAAAAAAAATAGTTGGATTTTCTTACTAGTTTCTATTTATTTCATTGGCATTTAAGCAAATAAACAAAAAAAAAAGGGAAGTTTCTTAAAAGCATGGAGAAAAATAGAAATTCTTTTTTAAAAAAGTTACAAAATTTAATTTTTAGACAAAAAAGAAAAAAAACTTTCAACAAAACTGTTATCTTTTTATTCCAATTTTTAATTTTCAATTAATAAAATCAATTTCCAGCAAATTAATTTAAAGTTCAACCAAATAATTGAATTTTCAATCTAAAAGATTAATATTTCACTAAAAAATATGAATTTACAATCAACTACATTAAAATTATAAATTGTGAATTAGGAATTGGAAATCGTAAGTTATAAATATTATAACTTGGAAATTGGAAATATTAAAAACTAGAAATTTCTAATTGTGTGTCAGAAATTGGAAACCATAAAATAAAAATTGTGACTTAGAAATTGAAAGTTGTAAATATTGTAAATATTTTAAATTGGAAATTGGTGATTATAAATGGGAAATTCTACATTGTGCATTTGAGATTAAGAAGTATAAGTTTTAATAACTGTAAATAGTAAATTGTGAAGTATAAATTTTAAATATTGTAATTTTAAAATTGTAAGTTGTAAATTGAAAATTGGAAATTATAATTTATAATTATTGTAAATTAAAATTTGTAAGTTGTAAATTGGAAATTGGAAAACGTGAGTTGTAAGTATTGTGAATTTGAAATAAAAAATATTGTAAATTGTAAGTTGTGAATGGTAAATTATAATTTGGAAACTGGAAACTATAAATTGTGAGTTTAAAATTGTGAATTATAATTCGTAACTATTATAAGAAGTCAATTTTAAAATAAAGGTAGTAAATATTGTAAATTGTAAGTTGTGAATTAATAATTGGAAATTAGAAATTGTGAATCGGGAATTGGAAATCGACAATATTGTAAATTAGAAATTGAAATTTGTACATTGTGAATTGGAAACTGGAAATTGGGAATTGGAAATTGCAAATATGATAAATTAGACATTGGAAATTGAAAGTTGTAAATATTGAAAGTTGAAAACTGGAAGTTTTAAATTGTGAGTTGTGAATTTCAAACTGAAAATTATAAATTGTACATTGCAAATATGGTACATTCTAAATTAGAAATATTATAAATTGGAACTTTTAAGTTGTATATATTGTGAATTAGCAATTGGAAATTGTAAGCTATAAATATTGTCAATTGTAAATTGAAAATATTGTAAATTGAAAATTGAAAGTTGTGAGTTGTAAATATTGTGCATTCGAAATCAAAAATATTGTAAACTGTAAATTGGAAATTATTAATTGTGAATTCTGAATTGCAAATATTGTAAATTGTAAGTTTGAAATTTTAACTTAGAAATTGCAAATATTGTATATTGGAAGTTTGAAATTGTAACTTAGAAATTGCAAATATTGTAAATTAGAAATTGCGAAGTGAAAGTGGTAAATATTAAAAGTTAATGATTGAAAATTTTAAATTGTAAATTGTAAATTTTAAACTGAAAATTGGAAATTATAGGTTGCCAATATTGTAAATTAAAAATTGAAAATTGTAAGTTGTAAATATTGTAAATTCGAAATTAACAATATTGTAGATTGGATTTGAAATTGTAAGTTGCAAATATTGTAAATTCCTAAATAAAAATATTATAAATTATAAGTTTTATATATTTTTAATTTTAACTTGGAAATTGTAAGATATAAATATTTTAAACTTAAAATTGTCAGTTATAAATTGGAAATTAAGTATTGTGAGTTAAAAATTGAAAATCGGAAATTGTAATTCAGAAATGTTAAAAATTGGAAATTATTAATTGTGAATTGCACATTGGAAATTAAAAACTAGAAACAGGGAATGGTAAATTTTAAATTGGAAATTATGAGTTTCAACTATTGTAAATAGTAAATTGTAAAGTATAAGTTGTAAATATTTTAACTTATGAGTTGTAAGTATTGTAAATTCAAAATAAGAAATAATGTAAATGAGAAATTGTAAGTTGTAAAGTGAAAATTGAAAATTGTAATTTATAAATATTGGAATTAATTTGAAATTGGAAATCCTAGGTTGTAAATATTGTGATTGGAATTAAAATATTGCAAATTAAAAATTGAAAATTGTAAGTTATAAATGTTGTGAATTTGAAATAAAAAATATTGTGAATTGTAAGTTGTAAATTCGAAAATAGAAATAGAGGATTAGAAATTGGAAATCGCAAATATTGTAAATTAGAAATTGGAATTTGTAAATTGTAAATTGTGAACTGGAAATTAGATATTGGAAATTGCAAATATTGTATATTGGAAGTTTGAAATCGTAACTTAGAAACTGAAAATATTGTAAATTAGAAATTGCGAAGTGAAAGTGGTAAATATTAAAAGTTAATAATTGGAAATTTTAAATTGTGAATTGTAAATTTCAAACTGAAAATTGGAAATTATAAGTTGCCAATATTGTAAATCAAAAATTGAAAATTGTAAGCTGTAAATATTGTTAATTCGAAATTGACAATATTGTAGATTGGATTTGAAATTGTAACTTGCAAATATTGTAAATTCCTAAATAAAAATATGGTAAATTATAAGTTGTATATATTTTAAATTTTAACTTGGAAATTTCAAGCTATAAATATTGTAAATTTAAAATTGCCAGTTATAAATTGGAAATTAAGTATTGTGAGTTAAAAATTGGAAATCGGAAATTGTAATTCAGAAATGTTAAAAATTGGAAATTATTAATTGTGAATTGCACATTGGAAATTAAAAACTAGAAACAGGGAATTCTTAAATAAAAATATTGTAAATTGTAAGTTGTATATATTTCAAATTTTAACTTGGAAATTGTAAGCTATAAATATTGTAAATTTAAAATTGTAAGTTGTGAATTGGAAATTGAGTACTGTGAGTTATAAATTGCAAATCGGAAATTGTAATTTAGAAATGTTAAAAATTAAAAATTATTAGTTGTAAATTGTACATTGGAAATTGAAAACTAGAAACTAGAAATTGTGAATTTGAAATTGGAAATTAGTAGTTTTAACTCTTGTGGATAGTAAATTGTAAAGTATAAGTTCTAAATATTTCAAACTGTGAGTTGTAAGTATTGTAAATTCAAAATAAGAAATAATGTACATGGAAAATTGTAAGCTGTAAATTAAAAATTAGAAATTGTAATTTATAAATATTGTAAATTAGAATTCGTAAATTGGAAATTGAAAATCCTAGGTTGTAAATGTTGTGATTAAAATTAAAAATATTGTTAATTGTAAGTTGTTAATTTTAAATTAAAAAATAAAAATTATGAATTGTAAGTTGTAGATATTGTAAGTTGAAAATTGTAAATTGTAAATTGTACATTTCATAAAAGAAAATTGGAAATTGTAAGTTTCAAGTATTGTAAATTCTGAATTAGAAATTTTAGAAATTGTAAGTTGTATATATTGTTAATTGAAAATTGAAAATTCTAAGCTGTAAATACTGTAAATTGGAAATAGAAAACATTGTAAATGGCAAATTAGAAATTTTAAGTTGCAAATTTAAAATTAAAATTTGTAACTTGTAAATTGTAAATTGAAAATCGTGAGTTGTGTATTAAAAAGGGGCAATTTTAATTTATAAATATTGGAAATTGAGATTATATGTTGTAACTATTGTATATATATATATATATATATTTAAAAATTTCTTTAAGATATTGGAAAAAGAGGAATTCTTTGAAAAACGGGCAAAGAGGGTAATAGGGGAAAGACTGTGGGGATTTTCGACCCAGGTATACGAAATCCTAGAAATAAAGAATAAAAGCCACAATAATCACAATAATTCTATAAAACTTTGAATTTTGCACTACTTCTAATTTTTAATTTCAATTTCAATTTTAATTTTACAGATGAGCTGCAATTGTCCATTGACTACGGACACTGGACCCACTTTGGCCTCGACATGCGGAGGCCCATCCTTCATGATTTTCATGGGCCTTCTCGAGGTTTTCCTTCGCAGCCAGTGTGACCTTGAAGATCCATGCAATCGACCTTTACCGCGTGACCACGTAAATTCAAGGTCAGACATTACTTAAAATTTCAATTTTTTTTAAATATAATGCAAAAAAATGGCAAAGAAAAATAAAGATATTCAAATATCTTCAATACAGAAAACTGTCCCAAAAGTTTGTTTAAACAATTTAAATTTGCTTGATCAATTGTTTACCCTTCAAGTTGTAAAAATTTATTACTTTCTAGAATTATTGACACAATTTACGAGTGTTAAGATTATTACATATTTTTTAACGATATTTGGCAATTATTTAAAGGTTTTTCATTTGTTTGAACAACTTTTTTCCTCTAAATCATAAAAAGTTATAGTAAATAAATTATTTAAACAATTACTATTAAACCCTATGAAGTAAATTGTCACTGAATGTTTAGTGTATCTGCCTTTATGAATTCTTTGAAACCTCTTGCAACTATGAATTTTTTAGTTTCTAAACAATTTTTTTAATTTTCTTGAAAACTTTTGACTTTACCTTGATTTCCATTGAATTCATATGCGTCCTTCTGTATTTTTCTAACTTTTTAAATTCTTAAAATTATTTAAATTATTCATTTTTGTATTATTTAGAACTGTTTTAAATTCTTTTGAATTTTTTGTAGTATTTTTAATTCCTTTGTGTTCTTTAAATTCTTTTTCATTTTTTAATTCTCTTTAATTATTTGAATTCTTTTTTTGAAATCTGCTAAATTCCTTTAATTTTTTTTATTCTTTTGAATTATATCAAGGTTTTTGAATCCTTTTCAATTTTGCAGTTCTTCTTCATTTCTTAAATTCTTTTAAATTTCTTAAATCCATTTGAAATCCTTGAATTATTTTGATTACTTTTGATTAATTTTAATTTCTTTCATTCCTGGATTTATTTTAAAATCTCTTGAATCCTTTTAAATTCCTTGAATTCTTTTGAATTCTTTTAAATTCTCTGGAATTCCTTGAATACCTTTGAATTAATTAAATTATTTTTAATTTTTTTCATTCTTTTTAATTGCTTGAATTGTTTGAAATTCCTTGCATTCTTTCAAATTTCTTGAATTCTTTTAAATTCCTTGAATTCGACTGATTTCCTTGAATTCTATTAAATTCAAGGAATTCAATTGAATTTCTTAGATTCTTTTCAATTTCTTCAATCCTTTTGCATTCTTTGAATTCTTTTGAATTCCCTGAATTCATTAGAATTTTTTGAATCCTTTTGAATTTCTCGAATTCTTTTAAATTTCTTGCATTTTAAAAATTTTTTTAATTCTTTTGGATTGCTTGATTACTTTTGAGTAACTTGAATTATTTTGAGTTCCTTGAATTATTTGGAGTTCCTTGAATTATTTGGAGTTCCTTGAATTATTTTGAGTTCCTTGAATTCTTCTGAATTCGTTGAATTCGTTTGGATTCTTTAAATTCTTTGAATTATTTTAAATCCCTTGCATTCTTTTGAATTCCATGAATTCTATTAAATTCCTTAAATTTTTTTGAGTTTCTTTAATATTTTCAATTGTTTAGATTCTTTTGATTAATTCAATAATTCTTTCGAAATCCTTGAATTCGTTTGAATTAATTTGTGCTCTTTAAATTCTTTCGGAATTATTGAGTTTTTTTACTTTTTTATTTTTAATTCCTTGCATTCTTTTAAATATCCTGAATCCATTGGAATTTCTTGAATTTTTTTGAATTTCTTGAATTCTTAGAATTTTTCGAATATGTTTGAATTCTTTTGAATAATTTTTATTCTTTTCAATTTCTTGGATTATTTTAAATTCCTTGAATCCTTTTAAATTCTTTTGAAATCCTACAAATCTTTTTAATTCTTTAACTTATTTTGAATTCCTCAGCTTCTGTTGAATTTCTTAAATCCTTTTGAATTTCTTATATTCTATTGAATGTCTTCAAAATTTTGAATTTCTTAGATTCTTTTAAATACTTTAATAACTCTTTTGAATTCATTGAATCCTTTTAAACCTCTTAAATCCTTTCCAATTCCTTAAATTCTTTTAAATTTTTTGAATTACCTGAATCCTTTTTAATTTTTAAAACCTTTTAAATTCTTTAGAATTTATTAAATTCTTTTGAATTTCTTGAATTCTTTTTAATCCCTTGAATCATTTTGAATTCCTTGAATTACCTTGATTCTTTTTTATTCTTTTAAATTTTATTAAATTCCTTAGAATCCTAAATTTTTTCAATTCCTTCAATTTCATTGAATTCCTTAAATTATTTTTAATCGCTTGAATTATTTTGAATTTTTCATTTTTTTTTGAATTTTTTGAATTCCTTAGAAATCCTTGAATTTTTTTTAATCCTTCAATTTTGTTAATTTCATTGACTTTTTTGGATTCCTACAACTCTCTTGCATTCCTTAAATTATTTTGAATTTTTTTAGATTATTTGGAATTTCTTGAATCCTTTTCAATTTCTTAAATTCTAGTGAGTTTCTTTAATATTTTGAACTCCTTAGATTTTCTTACATACTTTAATGATGCTTTTGAATTCCTTGAATCCTTCAAAAGTGCTTGAATTCTTTTAAATCCCTCTAATTTTTTTTTAATTTCTTAAATTCGTTAAATCGTTTTAAATGCCTTTGATATTTTTGAATTTTTTGGATCCTTTCGAATTCTTTTGAATTCTTTTGATTTCGTTTGAATTCTTTTGAATTATATTGAATTCTTTTTAATTTTACTTCATTCTTTTTAATTCTTTAATTTTTTTTAATTCCTTGAATTTCTTAAAACACCTGAATCTATTTGAATTTCTTGAATTCTTTTGAATTTCGTGAATTCGTTTAAATTCTTTTGAATTTCATGAATTCTTTTTAATTCCTTAATTTATTTGAAATTGCTTGAATTCTTTTCAATTCCTTGATTCCTTTAAATTCCTTGAATTCCTTAAATTGTTTTTAAATTTTTTAAAATTTTTCGAATTCCTTATATTCTTTTGAATTCGTTCAATCGTTTTTAATTCATTGAATTGTTTTAAATTCCTCAAATTCCAAACATCGTAGACAAAAAAATACCAATAATTGTATTTGGTTGTGTTGTTAAAAGGCATGAACTTGTTTATTTATTGAAAAGTTGTTTGGTTTGTATAAAACTTACTTTCTGTGCTCGCAGCATAAAAGACAAAAAAAAACTACTTTGCTACCCAGTTCCAACCTGTTAACAATTTATTCACCTCGTACCGAATGACACTTCTCATAAAGACATTTAATAAAATTCCTTAAAAAATGATAATCTGTCAGCGGAGCAAATTTTTATCGACATGTTGAAAACACATTTTCAGTTTTTTAATTAAAAAATAGCAAGTAAGTGGTAAAAGGAATGACTATAAAACTCTCATTTTTTAATTGACACTTATAAAAAAAAATGCTTCAGAACTTTTGCTTCAAAACCCAGTCACTTTTACCATTATTCAGTTCGTACTGGTATCCACCTAATACTGGTTTCCCCATAAATTTTTTTTAGAGCGACTTTAGAACCTGTACCGATCGAAATATAATGCCAAAATCTTACATAAATAACGACAAGAGTTAAGTCTTATATAAATAAATAAAATTGCAATTACACAATAGAAATGATCGGTTTGATACAGGTGCAAGAAATGAGAAAACAATGCTTTCAAAGCCCCCTTCCGCAAAAGTGATTGACTCTCTCGTAATATCTGATTGCGAAGTCAACCACGGGAATTTGATCGAAAATTGTAATTATCTATGGGGACAGGAACTATTATCTCATGAGTTGTAAGAAAATGGAAACTGGGTTACCGGAACAAGAAGGGATGCCATTCGACGAGCACTTACTCTCGACACCCGACAGCCGGACTGACTTTAGCGAAAGGTGCCGTTCTCAGGGCTTGCCTTTTTCTGATAGATAAGCGTGAGAGTTAAATTAAACATCGTCTATACTTGCATTTGGGTCGTAAGTTGTAAGGCGTAAATGCAAATTGTAAATTGTACATTTTTTGTTGTGAATTCTAAGGTAGAAGTTGTAAATTGAAAATAGGAAATTGGATATTGAAAAATTAAATATTTGAAACTGGAAATTGAAAATTAAGAGGGTTCGAATTTTCATATTAATAGTACATGCACACATGAGTAATTTAATTGGCAATTTTTTTTCTTCGAAAAAAAATGTTAATTTGGTGAATGGTAAACTGGAAATTATAAATTGTAGGTTTAAATATAGTAAATTCTATGTCAGAAGTTGTAAATTAGAAAAATATGAAAATAAAAATTGAAAATTGGAAATTGAAAATTAAGAGGGTTCGAATATTCATTTTAATAGTACATGCACACATAAGTAGTTTAATTGCCAATTTTTTTTCTATGAAAAAATTTTTAATTTTTGATAGTAAACTGGAAAATAGAAATTGTAGTTTGTCAAGATTGTAAATTCTACGTTAGAAGTTGTGGATTGGAAACAGGATAATGAAAATTGGAAATTGAATATTGAAAATTGAATATTTGAAATTGGAAATTGAAAATTAAGAGGGTTAAAATTTTCATTTCAATATACTC
>JAUELO010000230.1:1255018-1271591 GCA_032357855.1 Amphibolips quercusostensackenii | reverse complement strand
ATTTTTAATTTTTAATTTTTAATTTTTAATTTTTAATTTTTAATTTTTAATTTTTAATTTTTAATTTTTAATTTTAAATTTTTAATTTTTAATTTTTAATTTTTAATTTTTAATTTTTAATTTTTATTTTTTAATTTTTAATTTTTAATTTTCAAGTTTTAATTTTTAATTTTTAATTTTCAATTTTTAAATTTTAATTTAAAATTTTTAATTTGAAACCGGAAATAAGAAATTGTGGGTTGCAAATATTGTAAAGTGTTATTGGAAATATTGTAAATTGTAAATCCGAGATTCTGAACTGTAAAACCTAAATTCTGAATTGTAAATTGGAAACTGGAATCATAAATGGGTAATATTGTATAGTGTACATTGGAAATGCAAATTTGATGTATTGTTTGATAGAAATTGGAAATGCTGAGTTGTCAACTGGAAATTGCAAGCTGTAAATTCCACATTCTTAATTGTTAATTGTGTATTGGAAGCTGAAAATCGCAAGTTTCTAATATTGTAAATTAGAAATAGGAAATATTGTTAATTGAAAATTGTAAGTTTTGAATTAGAAATTGTAAGCTGCAACTTTTTTAAATTATAAATTGTAAATTATAAGTTGTATATATTCTAATTCGTTAATTGTAAATGGTGTGCGATATAGCACCAGTTTTTTTGTCAATTAAAATAAGCTGTTGAAAGCATACTTGAAATTAAGGAATAAGAAAATTGTAGATTGAAATATTTTTAATTAAAAATTGCAAATAAAAATTCGTAGGTGTGAATTTTGAATTGGAAACTGGAAATCGGAAATTTGAATTTGTAAGTTGAAAATATTGTAAATTTGAAATTAGAAAAATTGTCAATTGAATACTGAAAATTGTGTAATTTAAATTGTGTAATTGAAATTGTCAACTGAATTTTTTTTTAATTGGAAATTGGAAATTAAAAGCTATGAATATTGGAAGTTGGGAATTTAAAGTTGTTAATTGTTCATTGGAAACTGGAAATTGTAAGTTGTGAATATTGTAAATTGAAAATTGTAAGTGATGAATGCTGTCAATTGGAAATATTGTGAAATAGAAATTTGAAATTCTGAATTGTAAACTGGAAATTCCGATGTGTAAATTCTAAATTGTGAATTTTAAATTAAAAACTGGAAATTATAAGTTGGAAATGTTGTAAAGTTGAAATTGGAAATGTTGTAAATTTGAAATATTGTAAACTAGAAATTAGAAATTTTGAATTGAAAAAACAAAACTGGAAATAACAAGTTTCAAATATTGTAAATTGAACATTGTAAGCTGAAAATATTGTTACTTTGAAATTAGAAATATTGCAAATTGAACATTGAAAATTGTATACTGGAAATTGTGAAACTAAAATTGGAAATTGACCTCATTTTAAATTGAAAATTGGAAGCTATAAATATTAAAAGTTGTAAATTTTAAATTGTAAATTGGTCATTTAAACTAAAAACTGAAAATTGTGAGTTGTAAGTATTGTAAATTGGTAATTATGTGTGATAAATATTGTACATTTTAAATTGGAAATATTGTAAGCTGGAAATTAGAAAATCTGAATTTTAAACTGGAAATTAGAAATTCTGATATGTAGATTCTAAATTTTGAATTGTTATTAGAAAACTGGAAATTATAAGCCGTGAATATTGTAAAATGGACATTGGAAATGTTGTAAATTTGAAATATTGTAAACTGGAAATTAGAAACTCTGAACTGAAAATTAGAAGCTGGAAATTGCAAGTTTCAAATATTGTAATTCGGAAATTGCAAGTGATGATTACTGTAAATTTTAAATTGGAAATTAGAAATAATGTAAAATGGAAATTGGAAATTCTAAATTGCAAACTGGAAATTCCGATCTGTCAATTCCAAATTGTGAATTTTTAAATGGAAACTGGCAATTATAAGTTGTAAATATTGTAAAGCTGAAATTGGAAATGTTGTTAATTTGAAATATTGTAAACTGGAAACTGGAAATTCTGAATTGAAAAATAAAACTAGAAATTACAAGTTTCAAATATTGCAAATTGCAAATAGGAAATATTGTAAATTGGAAATATTAAGTTTTAAATTGGAAATTATAAGATGTAATTTTTGTAAATTGCAACTTGTAAATTTTAAGTTGTAAATATTTTAATTTGTTAATTGTAAATTGTAATTTTTTGCACATTTGGCACCAAAGTTGCACATTCTTATTTCACCTTATCATTGTACTAACTATAGTTAAAACTCTGTACTGTCTGGAATATGTAGCGAAGCTAACATTCTGTGCGATATTGTGTCGATTTTTTCGACAATTCTAGGACGTAACTTGAATTATCTGTTAAAAAATACTTCAAATTAAAGAATTTGTAAATTAGAATATTTAAATAAAAAATTTTTAATTAAAAATTCGTAATTGTGAATTGTAAATTGGAAAATGGAAATTGGAAATTGTTAGTTCAAAATACTGTTAATTTGAAACTAGAAATATTGTAAATTGGAAATTAGAAATTAAAAGTTATAAATATTGGAAGATGGGAAATTCCAGAATTAAATTGGAAGCTGGAAATTGTAAGTTGTAAATATTACAAATTGAACATTTGAAGTGGTTCATATTGTACATTTTTAATTGGAAATATTGTGAATTGGAAATTAGAAGTTGCAAGTTATAAATCAGAAGTTGTAAGTTGCAAGTTCTAAATTGGAAATTAAAAATTGTCAGTTGTAAGTTGTACATCTGTAATAGAATATTTGAAATTCTAAATTATTAATTGGAAATCGAAAACTGAAAATTAGAAATTCTGAATTGGGAATTGGAAACTGGAAATTGTAAGTTGCAGATATTGTAAATTATAAATTGTGATATTTAAAATGTATATATTGAAAAGTAATGATTTTAAATTGTGAATTGTCATTTTTCAATTGTCAATTATCGGCTGTAAATTGTTAATTATTGATTGTTAATTGTATGACGAAAATGTGAAATGCCAATTGCAAAATGTCAATTGTAAATTATAAATTCTATCAGTTGACAGAGTAAAAATTAAAATAGAAGTGAAATGAAAAATAAAAAAGGACAAAAAAAACCTTCGCGCAAAATGAGACCGCTTATAATTATACTATATGCCTGTAGTCAACGATACTGAAATTGGGCACATACCAATCATTTGATTAATAAAGATAAAAAAATCTAGCACATAGGATGATTAAGTGATTTTATCTTAATTCTATGGTTGGAATGATGACTTTCAATAGATGTTCAATATGTAGTCTAAAAAGAAATTTCATGGCCCACATACATAAAACTACTTTTTAGTTCTAATTAACATTCAAATTAGTTTTTGACAACGCACCAAGTTTAATTCAAGCCAATTCAAGACAATATAATCAATAAAATATTTAATAATAAAAAATAAATAACTACACCGTTCTAAATAAACGCGAATTTCTTCAAAAATAGATGGCACTTTTTAGATTATTGCAATATCTTCTGTTTTGTAAATCATCAGTAATGTTTTTTTTTATTTGAGAAAAATAGAAAATAATCGAGAATTTTTTGATACCAAGGGAAATGAAAATATTACGGAGAACTAATTTTTTTATCCACCCTTAAAATATTTATATTGCTTAAACTGAGCAAAAAAAAATTGTTCTCTCAACCAAAAAAAAAACAAACAAAATAGTTGAAAATTACAAGTAGTACAATTTACAATTTACAATGTTTACGACTCACAAATTTCAAATTCCAATTTTCAGTTTTTAGTTTCCAATTGACAATTGACAATTTATAATTAACAATTGACAATTTACAATTCACAATTCACCATTGACAATTTACAATCGACAATTTACAATTGACAATTTACAGATGACAATTGACAATTGAAAATTTACAATTTACAGTTGACAATTCACAATTGAGAATTCACAATTTATAATTTATAATTGACAATCTACAATTTATAAATTACAATTCACAATATATGCAACGTACAATCGAAAATTGACAGTTTTCAATTTCCATTTGACAATTTAAAATTTACAATAATTATTTTCCAATATTCATGAATAACATACTACAATTTACAATTTACAATATTTAGGACTCATAAATTCCAAATTCTAATTTCCAGTTTTTAATTTCCAATTTACGATTCACAATTCACAATTCACAATTTACAATTGACAATTTACAATTGACAATTTACAATTCACAATTCACCATTGACAATTTACAATCGACAATTTACAATTGACAATTTACAATTAGCAATTTACAATTGACAGTATACGGTTAACAATTTACAATTGACAATTTACAATTTCTTATTTACCATTGGCAATTGACAATTTACAATTGACAATTAACAATTAACAATTTACAATTGACAATTTACAGCTTACAATTAACAACTTACAATTGACAATTTACAATTTTCAATTGACAATTTACAATTGACAATTTACAATTGACAATTTATAATTTACAATTGACCATTTACAATTTACAATTGACAATTTACAATTCACAATTGACAATTGGCAGTTTACAGTTGACAATTCACAATTTACAATTTATAATTCACAATTTACGATTTACAATCGACAATTGACAATTTACAATTGACAATTTACAATCGACAAATGACAATTTATAATTGACAATTTACAATTTCTAATTTACAATTGGCAGTTGACAATTAACAATTAACAATTAACAATTTACAATTAAAAATTTACAATTTACAATTAACAACTTACAATTGACAATTTACAATGTACAATTTTCAATTGACAATTTGCAATTTACAATTGACCATTTACAATTTACAATTGACAATTGACAATTCACAATTTCCAATTCATAATTTCCAGTTTACACTTACTAGTTTTTAATTTCCTATTCACAATTTAGGATTCATAATTTCCTACTATTAATTTCCAATTCACAATTTAGGATTCATAATTTCCTACTATTAATTTCCAATTTACAACTTAAAACTTACAATTTCTAATTTACAAAGAATTTAATTTCCGAAATCGAATTAAAAATATTTCCACCGTCTAATCAAAAATTTATAATATTCACAACTTAAAATTTCCTATTTACAATTTCCAATTTATAATTTTCATTTTTTAGTTTCTAGTTTTTAATTTCTAATTCACAAAGGAGGATTTCTAATTTCCAATTTCCATTTTTCAATTTACAACATTTACAACTTACTGTTTTTAATAAAAATTTTCCAGTTATCAGTTTCCAATTGAAAATTTCGGATTTTTAATTTCCAGTTTACAATTTAATTATTAAAACTTACAATTTTTTAATATTTCCAATAGTCCGTTTTTAATTTACAATATTTACAATTCACAATGTATGCAACTTACAATTTTCGGTTTCTCATTTTCAATACAGGATTTCCATTTTTCAATTCACAATGCTTGCAACCTATAACTTTCAATTTCTAATTTACAATATTTAACACTTACAATTTTCAATTTGCAGTTTACAATTTCCACTTTCTTACTAAATAAATCGTTTTTAATTTATAATTTCCAATTTTCAGTCGCCAGTTTTTCAATTTCCAATATTTACAACTTACTGCTTCCAATTTATAACTTCTAGTTTTTAATTTCTAATTTTAAACTTAGGATTACTAGTTTCCAATTACCAATTTATAAAGGCTAAATCTAAATATCCGGACAGTCCGTACGTTTATGTATGTTTATAACATTGGCAAGGCTGAATGGACGGACACTGCCAGTTATAAATAAAAACTTACAATTTCCAGTTTCCAATATTTCCAATGGTCAACTTCCAATTTCTAATATTTATAATTTACAGCTTTCAATTTGCAATTTGCAATTTTCAGTTTCCGATTTCCAATTCTAAATTTTCATATTTTGATTTACAATGCTTCTAACTTACGATTTTCAATTTCTGATTTACAATACTTAACACATACAATTTTGAATCTACAATTTGCAGTTTACAATTTCCAATTTCTAATTTGTAGTTTTCAAATTCCAATTTTTAACTTAGAATTCATAATTAACAATATTTCCAATTTCGATTATTTGCAACTTATAGTTTTCAATTTTAAACTTTCAGTTTTTGATTTGCAATTAACAGCGTAGTATTTCTAATTTCCAGTCACGAATTTATAAATTACTACTTACAATTTTCAATTTCCAATATATCCAATTGTCAATTTCCAATTTCTAATATTAACAAATCATAATATCCAATTTTCAATTTTCAGTTTCCAATCTCCAATGCAGAATTTCCATTTTTCATTTTACAGTATTTACAACTTACAATCTACAATTTCTAATTTACAATATTAAACACTTACAATTTACGATTTGCAGTTCACAATTTCCAATTTATAGCTTGAAATTTCTAATACTTAAAACACAATTTCCATTTTAATGTTTCCAGTATTTAATTTCCGATTCACAGTTTAGTATTTCTAAATTCCAATTAGCAATTTATAAATTACAACTTACAATTTCTAATTTCAAATTTTCAGGTTTCAAGTTTCAATTCACAGCTCAGGTTTTGTAATTTTCGGGAATCAATTTACAATTTCCCATTTGTTATTTCCAATGTATCCAATTGTCAATTACATATGTAACACTGACAATTTCCTATTTGCAGTTTACAATTTTCCATTTCTAATTAAGAATTGACAATTTGCAATATTTCTAATTTCTAATGAACAATATTTTCAACTTACAATATCCGATTTCCAGATTCAAATTCACAATTTAGAATTAACAATTCACAATTTCCAGTTTCAAACTTCATATTCACAATTATTTAATTTCCAATTCCCCGTTTCTAATTTTTAATTCACAATTTAGAATTTACCATTCAAAATTCACAGTTCACAATTTCTAGTCTTAAATGTCATATTTATAATATTTTAAATTTCTAAATCACATTGTGCCCAATTCACAATATTTACAACTTAAAATTTTTAATTTCCAGTTGTTATTCACGAATTGCATTTAAAATACAGAATTTTCATTTTTAACATTTATCTTTTAAATTGAAAATTTAGTTTTTTAATGTACACGTACGATTTCCACCTTTTCATTTCAAACTTTTAATTTATAATATACAATATTTACAACACAAAGTTTTCAATTTACAAATTATAATTTGTAATTTTCAATGTCCAGTTTCTAATTTCCAACTGACAATTTATAATTCAAAATTTACAATTGTAAATTTTCAATTTACAATTTGCAGTTTACATTTTTCAATTTCTAACTTTAAATTTCCAATTTACAATACTTAAAGCTTACAATTTCAAATTTCACACTTCCAGTTTTCAATTTCCAATTTCAAATTTGCAGGTTTTAATTTCCAATTCACAATTAACGATTTCATATTTCTAATTTCCAATATATCCCATTGTCATTTACATTTTTACAATATTTACAACTTACAATTTACAATTTAATATTCATAATTTACAGCAGTTGCAACTTATAACTTTCATTTTCCAATCTCCAAATTTCCAATTTCCGTCTTACAATATTCATAACTTAAATTTTTCAACTAGCAACTTACAATTCACAATTTATAATTTTCAATATATAGTTTCTAATTTTCTATTCACAATTTAGATTTTACAATTTACAATTGTCAATTTCCAATGTAGAGTATTTGCAACTCACAATTTCCAATTTACAGATACAAATTCACAATTTTGTTTTTACAATTCACAATTGTCCATATCCAATTTACAGTTTACAATTTCCAACTTCTAACTTCAAATTTATAATTCACAATACTCACAGCTTACAATTCCCAATTTCAAATTTTCAGGTTTCAATTTTCAATTCACAGCTTAGGTTTTGTAATTTTTAATTCACAATTTACAATTTCATATTTCTAATTTCTAATATATCCAATTTTCATTGATATTTTCACAATATTTACAACTTACAATTTACAATTTGCAATTGACAATAGTTGCAACATATAATTCACATTTTCCAATCTTCAATTTTCTAATTTCCAACTTAAAATATTTACATTTCAAAGTTTTCAATTAGCAAATCAGAATTTCCAATTTATAATTTTCAATATCCAGTTTCTAATTTCCAATTCTCAATTTAGAATCTACAATTCACGATTTTAAATTCCTAATTTACAATATTTGCGACTTACAATTTTCAGTTTTTAGATTGAAATTCACAATTAAGTATTTACAATTTACAATTTGAAGTTCACGATTTACAGTTTTAAATTTCATATTTACAATATTTTGAATTTATAATTAACATTATATCCAATTCACAATATTTACAATTCACATTTTCCAATTTCCAGTTTACAATTCACAAATTACAATTTAAAATATAGAAGTTTTAAATGGAAGTTCTATATTTGAAATTTAAATTTCATAATTTTTCAATATAAACTTACAATTTACAACTTTTTAATTTAAACTTGCAATTTATAATATACAATACTCAAAACTTAAAGTTTTGAATTCACAATTTATTATTTATAATTTCCAATGTCCAGTTTTCAATTTCCGAATCACAATTTAGAATTTACAATTAACAATTGTCAATTTCCAATTAACAATATTTACAATTTACGAGATTCTTAATTTCCAATATGCAGTTTACAATTTACCAATTACAATTAGCAATTTACAGTTGACAATCGTCATAACTTATAATTTTCAATCTCCAATTTTCAGCTTACAATTCCCAGTTTTCAATTCAAACTTCAGAAATTCCAGTTTTCAATTTATAATATTTACAATTTATAATTACCAATTTATAACATTTCACATACAAAAAACGATTATTATCTGTTTTCCTTTAAAAACAAATATTAATATTTTTGTTCGATTCCAACGACATATATTCGTCAACTTTTTTTTTATTTGCAATTTACTTAATTTTACTTATAAAAAAATTCACTATAATGATTTTTCCCATAGGGAAATCTTTTTTAACTATCAAATCCAAAAACCGAACAGAATTCAATAACCGATTTCAACCACTTTTGTTCCTACTTGAAAGAACGTAAAAAAAATAATTATGTTCTTTGCATAAACTAGAGGTAAGAGCACCGGCAATCTGAAGACCTACGTTCGAATCCCAGCAGAACTAGTGTCATTTTTTCACAACTAAAAAATAAAATCAGTATTTAAAAGAATATATTGATTTAATATAAGATCAGCAGACAAAAAAGAATCAACATTATTTCTCTAATTACTAATCGTTTTGCTTTTAATTTTCAAAAAAATTTATTTTTCAGGTACGATTTTGTGGTGATAGGAGGAGGAAGTGGAGGGGCGACAGTGGCATCGAGATTGTCGGAAGAGAATCGGTTTTCTGTGTTATTGATCGAAGCAGGATTAGACGAACCGACCGGAACTCAAATTCCATCTTTTTTTTTTAATTTTCTCGGCTCTGACATCGACTGGAAGTACACGACCGAAAGCGAAGACGATGCTTGTCTCAATAAAGATGACCGGAAGTGCTATTGGCCCAGAGGAAAAGTTAGTATTCCCTTTCCATTCTGACTATCCAAAAAAAAAACATTTTTCTTACTTTAGCCTTGTTTATTCTTAATTTGTATTAAAAATATGATTGTAAATAACCATTTTTCGAAATGCTTGAAAAAATGAAAAATTAGGGATTTTATTTTACAAACATCTAAACAGAGACTTCACGCTCTTTCTCCGACTCTCCACTTTCCCTCTTTTTTAATATATTCCTCTTTTTACCCTGTTTTCAAGAAACTTTCACCACTTCCCTTTTTTTCTTTAACAGCAGAGAGTTATAACCAAAAAATGTATCAAACAAAAAAACGGTGTGTAATTAAGGGAAAGGGTAAAGGTGAAAAGGGAAAAGGGGAATGTAAAAAAGGGAAAAGTGAAAAGAGGAAAAGGAGCAAATGGCGAAGAGGAAAGGGGGAAGGGAAATTGGAAAGGGCGATGAGGAAGGAGAAACGGGGAAAAGAGAAAACGTAAAGGAAAGGGAAAGAGAGAAAGGGGAATTTTTTGTTGTTGAAAACTCAATTATTTGGTTGAAAATTTATGAATTTATTGAAAATTTATATTTTTTGTTACAAAAATTATATAAATTGATTATTTTTTGGTTGAAAGTTCAACTGTTTTGTTGAAAGTTTTTTTTGGATTGAAAATGCTATTATTTTAGGGAGAAAGGAATATTTTAGGGTAAAGGTGAAAAGGGGAAAAAGGCGAAGAGGAAACGGAGGAAATGGAAAAGAAGGAATGGCTGAGGGGGAAATAGGGGAAGAGGATAAAATGGGAAAATGGGAAAAGGAAAAGAAAAAAGGGAAAGGGGAAAAAGGAAAAGAAGAACGGAGGAAAGGAAAATGGAAAAGGAGAAATGGGAAAGGGAAAAGCGAAAGGGGAAAGAGGAAAGAGAAGAAGAGAAAAGAAGAGAAGGAAAATAGAAAGAGGAAAGGGGGAAGTTTTTTTTTTCTTTTTGGATTAAAAATGCTATTATTTCAAAGAGAAGGGAATACTTAAGAGAAAAAAGGAAAAGGGAAAGATGGCAAAGAGGAAAGGAAGAAAATGCGAAAGAAGGAATGAGGAAGGGAAAATGGGGGAAAGGGGAAAAGGGAAATGAGAAAAGAGAAAGAGAAAAGGAAAAAGGAAAAAAGGAACGAAGAAAAGGAAAAAGGAGAAATAGGAAAGGGAAAAGTGGAAGGTGAAAAGTGAAAATGGAGAAAGAGGATCATTAAAAGAAGAAAGAGGAAAGGGGTACAATAAGACAGGGAAAAGAGAAAGAGTGGCAAAGGGCAAAGAGGAAAGGGGAAGGGAAATTGGTAAGGGCGCTAGGAAAGGAAAATGGGCAGAAGAGAAAACGTAAAGGAAAGGGAAGGAGAGAGAGAAAATTTTTTTTTGAGAACTCAATTATTTGGTTAAAAATTTATGAATTTATTGAAAATTTGTATTTTTTGTTTCAAAAATTATATAATTTATTTATTTTTTTATTGAAAGTTTAACTGTTTTGTTGAAAGCTTTTCTTTTTGGATTAAAAATGCTATTATCTTAGGGAGAAGGGAATATTTAAGGGAAAGGGTGAAAAGGGAAAAGGGGAAAAGGGCAAAGAGAAAAGGGAGGAAATTGGGCAAAAGTAATAGGGAAGGGGAAATTGGGGAAGAGGGGAAAATGGGAAAAGTAAAAGTGAGAAGGAAAAAGTTGAAGGGGGGAAAAGAAAAAAAAGGACGGAGGAAAGGGAAAAGGGAAAAGGAGAATTAGGGACAAGAAAAGCGGAAGGGAAAAAAGAAAAAGGGAAAAAGAGAAAAGGAAATAAGAAAGATAAAAAGAGTAAAGGGGAAAAAGGAAAGGGGGAAGTTTTTTAGTTGAAAACTTGATTATTTTGTTAAAAATTTATGAATTTATTAGAAATTTGTATTTTTTGGTACAGAATTATACAAATTGTATTAATTATATATTTTTTGGTTGAAAGTTTAACCGTTTTGTTAAATGTTTTTCTTTATGGATTAAAAATGCTATTATTTTGGTGGAAAATTCAACTATTCGGTTAACAATTAACTTTTTCGGTTCAAAATCCATATTTTTGGGTTGAAAATTTAACTTTTTTGCAGGAAATTCGCCTTTTGGCTGGGAAATTCAAAAATTCCATTGAAATTTTATTTCTCTATTCGATAAAAATTTTCTCTTGGTTGTAAATACAACTTTTTCTTAGAGAATTTGCTTTTTCAGCTTAAGAATTCAAAAGTCTTTCTTGGTTGTAAGTTCAACTCTTTTGTTAAAAAGTCGTTTATTTAGTTTGAAAATTCATCTCTTTAGTTGTAAATTTGACCTTTTTTACTGAAAAAGGAAATGTTTGGTTAAAAATGAATTTATTTTGATTGAGTTTTTAGCTGTTTTGTTGAATATTCGCCTTTTTTTATTAACTTGAACTGGTAATTATTAAAATTAAAATATTTTTTGGTTTTGAATGTCAAATATTACACTTTTCGTTGAAAATTCATCTTGTTTGGTTAAACATAATTCTTGTCTTCATTTTAAAATAAACTTTTTTATGCCTAAATATGATATATCATACTTTTCCTTGAGAATTATTCTTTTTTAATTGAAAATTCAACTACTTGGTTAAATGTTAAACTTATCTGTTAAAAATTAATTTTTTATTGTTAAAGATTCATAATTTCAGTTAAAATTCTTAATATTTTGTTGCAAATTGTAATATTTAAAGAAGTCAACTAATTTTTTGAAAATTTATCCTTTTTAATCAAAAATTGAGCTGTTGTGTTAAAGATTCTTCTTTTTGGATACTAAATTCTTCCTATCCGATTGAAAAATCAACTGTCGACTAAAATTTTGTCTTTTTGTCTTGAAAATTCAACTATTTTGTTAAACATGCGTATCTCTCGTTTTAAAGTTCAAATTTTGTTTGTAAATGCAATTTTTTACTTAATAAATAATTTTTTTGTTGAAAAATCATATATTTGATTAAAAATTCATCTTAGTACTTTACAAATTCAAATTTTTTGTTGAAAATTTTTCTTTTGATTGACTTTTTTTTAAAGCTAAACTTCTTTCTTAAAAATTCTTTTTTTAATGATGAAAGTTTACCATTTCAGTGAATAACTTAATTATATTATTAGAAATTTAATTATTTTGATAAAAAGTTCACAGTTTGGTTGCTAAATAATTTGCTTGTTTTAAAAAATTCATCTATTCGATTGAAATTTTATCTTTGGAAGTTGAAAATTCAACCATGTGCTTAAAAATTAAACGATCTGTTTGAAAATTTAATTATTTGTTGAATATTAAACTAGTTTGTTAAAATGTCATATTAAAAATTCGTCCTTTAGTATTAGAAATTCACCTTTTTTTGTAGAAAATTTATCTTTCTTGGTTAATGATTCAACTAGCTTCTTAAAAATTCACCTTTTTTGATCTGCTTTATTTGAAAATTCTCTTTGTTAAAAATTAACTTTCTTGTTAAAAATTCAACTGCCTCCTAAAAAACATGTCTTTTTGATTCGAAAATTCAACTATTTGATTAAAAATACAACTTTTTATAGTTAAAGTTTACTCTTTTTTACTTGAAAATTCCTTGTGGGGGGGGGGATTGTTTTGAAAAATTGTTTTAACAAATTTTTTAAATGTTGACCGAATCCTAATAATAATGTTAAAGCAATCTTTAGATAATAATATTGAATCGGCTTTCATTTTAAGTCGGAATGTCGACTTTTGAAAAAGAATTATCCCCTTATTTATGAGAAATCCACATTTTTTCCCCTTTTTTCAAAAAAATTCTGCTTTTTCTTTTTTTTTCATTAAAAAAATGTGAGATAAGCGATGTTCTTTGTCTGAGTAATATAATTATTTATATTGATTACATAGCAAGTAGGATGTTAAATGACATACTTAAGACCAAAGAAAGGAATCAAAGCTGCTGAAGATTTTTTATTCCATTTTATTGTCGACGTTTCGAAAACTGTAAAGCTTTCCTCATCAGGACAGAGTCATTAAAAAATTCCAATTCAATTCGAAGTCAAGTATTTGTAATTTCTATCTCTCCTTTTCTCATGGATCTATGAAAAATTATACAAAATTTAATTTAAATATAAAATAAGAACTTGTTCAATTTAAATATAACAAAAAAAGTAAGGTTAAAAAAAGAAAAATTGATGTATATTTACCAATTAAGGTTTCCCTCATTTTAAAGAAATACTAGATAAAAACTTCCTCTTGTGCGAATTATCAGTTTCTTTTAGAATATTCAAAAATTTAAAGATGAGTAATAAAAATTATTAAAAACATTTTGTGAAGACGAAACAAAACTTTAGTTCTGCTCTATTTTTCACACACAATACAAGAAAAAGAGAAAGAGAAATATATAGACGAAGACTAATATATAGTAATGACGTATTAATAATTTCTATATCAAGGGTTCTAAGATTTCTAAATAATTTTAGTGAATAAAAAACAAAAAAGAATTGCAAATTATCAATTGACATTAAAAAATATTTTTACAAAATACTATTTATAATTTATTATCCATGACTTAAAAATTAGAACAACATAATATTTTTAATTGAAAATTTTTATATTTATATGGTTATAATTTCACATTTTACAAAAAATTCAAAATGACTAAATTATACAAATTTTTTTCAAATACAACGACAACCCAGGCAAATCAAATTTTGTATTTAGAATGGAAATTTTTCGAGCTGGAAAAGAGAAGGGGGAAATTCTGTCACACCCTATCCCTTTTCCAGCTTCCAGTTTTTTCTTACAAAAAGTATCAGAATTATTTTATTTGAAAATGTATAGTCAAAAATCTTCTTTATTCATGCATCAACTTTAATGTATGTTCATAAAAAAAGTTTTTTTCTGTTTAAAACAAATGTTTTAACTATTACAAATGAGCATAACTTCCTTATTCTTCAAAAAAAGTATATTAATATTATAGGTCAATAATCGGGTTTCCTCGAATCAAGAAATCTTTTCCGTTCTTGCATAAATTTTGAATCATTGTTAAAGGAAAAATGTTGTACTATAAAAAACCGTTTTTTTAAATATTTTCCTTTACCATACTTTCCTTACTCTCAAATAAAGTGTATCAATATTAAAGGTCAATCAATTCGTCTCGAATCAACGCATCGTTTCTATTCTTACATTAACTTCAGATTATGAGAATGAGAAAATTCTTACTATGAAAACCGATTTTTAATATAATATAAATGAGCGTAAATTCCTTACTCTTTAATAAAATGTATTAATATTGTGAGTTAATCGATTCGGCTCGAACCAAGGAATCTTTTTTATTTTGGCATAAATTTTGAATTATGTTAAAGAAAAAAGTTTCATGGTAAAAAAAAAACGTTTTTTTAAATATTATGGATTGCCATACCTTTCTTACGCTTCAATAAAATATATCAACGTTATAGGTCAATCGATTTGTCTCGAATCAACACATCCTTTCTATTTTCACATCAACTTTAAATTATGCACATGAGAAAATTTTTACTATAAAAATCGATTTTTATTATAATATAAATACCCATAACCTCCTTACTCTGTTATAACATATATTAATATTATAAGTCAATCGATACGTCTTGAACCAAGGAATCTTTTATGTTCTTGCATCATGTAGAATGTATCAAGATTGTAGCTCAATCGATTTGTCTTCAATCAACACATCCTTTCTATTCTTACATCAACTCTAAATTATGCACATGAGAAAATTTTTACAATAAAAATCGATTTTTAATATAATATAAATGACCATAACTTCCTTACTCTGTGATGAAATATATTAATATTATAGGTCAATCGATTTGTCTTGCACCAAGGAATCTTTTATGTTCTTGCATTAATTTGGAACTATATTAAAGAAAAAAGTTTTACCATAAAAACTCGTATTTTCAAATATTATACATTACCATAGCTTTCTTACACTTCTATAAAATGTATCAACATTATAATTCAACCGATTCACCTCGAATCAACACAACCTTCCTATTCTTACATCAACTCTAAATTATGCGCATGAGAAAATGTTAGCTATGAAAATTGATTCTTAATATTATATAAATGACCATAACTTCCTTACTCTGTGATAAAATATATTAAAATTATAGGTCAATCGATTCGTCGTGAAGCAAGGAACCTTTTTTGTTTTTGCATCAACTTTAAATTATGTTAAAAAAAAATTTTCTATACAAAACCGTATTTTCAAACATTATACATTACCATAGCTTTCTTACTCTTCTATAAAATGTATCAACATCATAGGTCAATCGATTTGTCTCGAATTGACACACCTTTTATATTTTTACATCAACTTTAAATTATGAGAATGAGAAAATTTTTACTGTGAAAATCGATTTTTAATCTAATATAAATGACTCACTCTTTAATAAAATATATTAATATTGAAGGTGAATCGATTCGGCTCGAACCCAGGAATCTTTTTTATTTCTGCATCAACTTTAAATTATGTTAAGAAAAAATTGTTACTATAAAAAACCGTATTTTCAAACATTATACATTATAGTAGCTTTCTTACTCTTTTATAAAATGTATCAACATTATAGGTCAATCGATTTGTCTCGAATTAACACACCTTTTCTATTTTCACATCGACTTTAAATTATGAGAATGAGAACATTTTTACTATGAAAATCGATTTTTAATCTTATATAAATGACCATAGCTTTCTTTCTCTTTGATAAAATATATTGATATTATAGGTCAATCGATTCGTCTCAAACCAAGGAATCTTTTATATTTTTTTATCAATTTTGAATTAGGTTGATGACAAAAGTTCACTATAAAAAACTGACTTTCAAAATATTATAAAGTGCTACAAAAAAATTCAATGAATATTTAAAAAAATCCTTCGGTCAGTTTCAAGATATTAGCGATGCAAATAAGTCCTCTAAATATCGTCAATTTATCTGCAACCGTTTTCAAGTTATTGTGTTCACAGAAAAGTGTGACATCCACACACACACACACACACACACACACACATATATATATATATATATATATATATATATAAATATATATACTGACAAT
>JAUELO010000230.1:1238928-1250901 GCA_032357855.1 Amphibolips quercusostensackenii | reverse complement strand
CGCCATCTCTTGGTCAGGCCGGAAACTTATCAATCCACCCTCGTATGTAAAAATTGTAAAATTCATGAAACAGACTTTTCAGCATCCAGTTTGTTCCCAACGACTTGTATTTTTGCTGCTTCGCGCATATCATAAATTTAGCTGTTTAAGATATGCTTCGTGATTTAGGAATTGCTAAAGCTTTCTAAGAAAAAGAAAGCGATAGTGATGATGTAGATACTCCATATAATGAAGAAAATCATGAAGAAATTATTACTTCAAAGTCAAAAGTAATGGCTCGATTAAAAACGTCAGCGACGTCATGGGATTAAAAATGCAGTCTCCAATTTTGGACGTATCAGCGAGGTGTAATTCTACTTCTGATATAATTATCCCGAGTCGAAAGTTAGGCCCTATATTGAACTTGTAACTCCTACCTTAGTAGGCGCTGGAAGCAGTAAAGTAGGTTCTAAACCAGCAGCGATTTCAATACAATTTAGACCCTACTTTGACGCTTAAAATTTCCGATATCGGCCGTTATTTCACATTTAGCGGCAAAGTAGGCTCTAAATTTGTACCTACATTGGTAACATTTCAACAGAATTTTCAAAACAGTAATAGAAAAACTATAATACAGTCACTGAAAATTTAGTAAACAAGGGTTTTAGATTCTCTTAGTACTACCTAAGCTTGTGTATTCTACCGCGCGCTCTAACTCATTTCGCTATCGACGCATATGGACCTTGGTTACAAAATCTCCGAGAAAAAGTGTGAGGCAGCGTCGTACCAAGTCGTAGGGTGAGCCTCAACCATCTTCCCACTAAAATTTGTTGAACTCCATGCTTCTTTAAAGAAAACATCCTTCTGATGATTTATAAGTAGTCAGTTGTAAGGCGAATTAAAAATTTGCGAGAGACTTAAATTAAACATTTTCTATTTAGAAGCAATTTGGAATTTAATTTTACTTATTTCGAAAAGGGTTCAAAACTTTTTTCTTCAAATATTCAAAAAGTTTACAATTTATCTAAAAGCAATAAAAAATAAAGAAAAGTCAAGTGCAAAATTTTTTTTTAAATCTTGATGACAAAAAGCGAATTTCTGCTACGCAAAAACCCTCACAAAACGTGCCTTTTTAAATGTATATAATTCTTTCATTATACTTTTATACAAACTTCTTAACGTGAAATAGCACTTCCTAAACAATAATTTTAAATGTATAAAACAAAGAATTGAATTTTACTTATTTCCGAAGATGCTCGATATTTTTTTTTGTTAAGTATTTAAAACACTTACAAACGATCTAAATGTAATGTAGAATAAAGAAAAGTCAAGTGCGGAAATGCTTTGATAACCTCAATGAAAAAAAATCTGCCTGCTTCGCGGGTACATTCTCATCGCGTGCTTCGCGCGCGGCTCGCATCGCTCGCAAGTTTGAGCGCGCATAGGGCGCGCGTCTATTGTATCTCGCCCTTCGCGCTCGATGATATATATACATAATATTACCTATTCCAAAATATGCTTGATACTTTATTTTCCTTTTGAATATAACATACTTCGAAATCAGATGAGAAAAGAATTCTGTAAAAAAAATTCGAGTGCAAAAACTTTCAGGTTGAAAATAATCGAGTCACGCGATGGTCGGATGAAAAATATTTACGTGCTTCGCCCTTGCATTCTTAATTCTTTTACTTTAAAAATGTGTAATTGTCTATTTTTTAATAGTGTACCAAAATGTCGCTACAAATAGATGAATATTATCGGTGATTTTTTTTCTATATTTTGAATTCGCTTAGAAATAAAAAATAAAAATCTACAAGTTAAAAATTGAAAATTTTTAAATAATATCAACGACGTTTTTTTATGATGTAAGATTCATAGATATCACTTCTATTTAATGAAAAATGATAACAATCAAGAAGAAAGTTCAATATTAGGTTCAAAGATTAGTCTTCACATTAAAAAAATATTTTAAATTGGAATATCAAATAATTAAATAACTTTTTCTATCGGAACTAAAAATTAAACTAGCTACGAATTCGATCTCGAGCGTTTCCACTTTATTTGTAATGCTCATTTCACGAGCACTTTACTTCCTGTTAGCAAATGGATTTGCTTCCTCATGGAGGAAGCATTTGTGATTTTTTAAATAATAAACCAAATAAATTTTTCAATTTGATCAATTTAAGAATAGAAATTTAAAAATAATACAAAATTACAGAATAATTTTAAAAATTTCTCAAATACAATTGCAAATCAGACAAACCAAATTTTGTATTTGAAATGATAATTTTTCCAGCTGGAAAAGGGGAAGGGAAAATTCTGTCGCGCTGTATCCCTTTTCCAGCTTTAAGATTTTTTAATAAAAATTGTCAGAATTATCTAATTTGAAAATTTAGGATCAAAAAGTCTTTTCTATTCATGCAACAACTTTGAATTATTTTGATGAAAAAGTTTTTCTGTTTACAACAGATGTTTCTGTAATGTGTATTAATAACAATATAAATATTATTATTATTATTATTATTATTATTATTACCGATAATAAATAATGAAGTGTATTAAGATTATAGGTCAATCGATTTGCCTAAATTCAAGAAATCTTTTACGTTATTGCATCAATTTTGAATTATGTTTATGAAAAAAAAAATTACTATAAAAAACCGTATTTGAAAATTTTATGCATTACTATATCTTTCTTACTCTTTAGTGAAATGTATCAACATTATAGGCCAATTAATTTGTCTTAAATCAACACATCTTTTCCATACTCACATCAACTTTAAATTATAAAAATGAGAAAAGTTTTACTATAAGAATCGATTTTTAATATAATGTCAATAGCGATAACTTTCTTAATCTTTGATAAAATGTAGTAATACTATAGGTCAATCGATTTGACTTGAACCAAGGAATCATTTATATTCTACCATCAACTTTGAATTATTTTAAAGAAAAAAGGTTAACTATTTTAAACCGTATTCTTAAATTTTATGCATTACCATAGACTTCTTACTCTTCAATGAAATCTATCAACATTAAAGGTAAATCGATTCGTCTCAAGTCAAGACATGTTTTCTATTCTCACATCAACTTTAAATTATGAGAATAAGAACATTTTTAATCTAGAAATCTATTTTTAAAATCATATAAATAGCAACAACTTTCTTACTCTTAAATAAAATGTATTAATATTATAGGTCAATCGATTTGTCTTGAACCAAGGAATCTCTTATATTCTTGCACCAACTTTAAATTATTTTTTAAAAAGTTTTACTATTAAAAAATCGATTTTTGAAGTACTATAAAGTGCTAGAAAAAAATTTTATTATTATTTCTAGAAATCCTTTGGTCAGTTTCAAGATATTAGTGCTACAAGTAAGCCCTTAAAATTTCATCAATTTATCTGCAACTGTTTTCAAGTTATCGTGTTCACAAAAAAGTGTGACATCCACACACACACACATTCACACACACAGACACACATCCACACACATCCACACACCTCCGGACATTTGCTTAAAACATTGTATTAGACATTTTTGAAAAGACGAGCGTTTAATCAAATGAATTAAGAAGGGGACAAGGAAAGCGGAAGAGGGAAATAGGATAGAAGAAAAGAAAAGGGGATAACGAAAGAGGAAAATGGAAAAGGAAAGAGAAAAAAAGGAAGGAGAAAAGGAAAGAAGGGAAGTGAAAAAGGGATCGGGAAATGGGGAAGGGGTAAGGGGGAAAGAAAAGGGGGAAATAAAAAGGAAAAGGAAAATAAAAGGGGAAATATAAAGGGTAGAAGGATAGGGTGTAAAGGAAAATAAAAGGAAACAAGGGAAGCAGAAAGGGGAAAACGAAAAGGGGTTATAAGTAAAAAGGAAAACGAAAGAGTAAGAAGGAAAAGTAAAGGGGGAAAATAAAGGAAAAAAGGGAAGAAGGAAAGAGCAAAAGGGATAGGGAAAGGCAAAAAAAGGAAAGAAAAGGGAGAAAGGGGCCTATTTTAGATAAAGTATCGTATGGTACATAATTTACTATTACGCAATTAAATTCGATGCTAAAATGATAAATTTCTTAGGTTTTAGGTGGCACAAGTGTAATGAACGGAATGATGTACATGAGAGGATCTCGAAAAGATTACGACGACTGGGCAAGAATGGGAAATCCTGGATGGTCTTACCAGGACGTCCTTCCTTATTTCATTAAAAGCGAGGATAATTATCAGGTCAATGATATGGATTATGGATATCACGGAGTGGGAGGGCCCCTCACAGTCACCCAATTTCCATATCATCCGCCCCTGAGTTTTGCTCTCGTGGAGGCTGGACAAGAATTAGGTACATTTTTCATTTTCAACATTGAAAAACATCCTAAATATAGAACAACCTTCGACTTTAGACCCCATGAACTACGACCTCCGACCTTTGTCCCTAGACCCCTAACCTTTGGCCCTTGGTCTTACACCCTCACCTTTGACCTTAGGCATGTGATTTTTGACCGTCAAATCCGAAAATATTGTTTCCCCAGTTTTGACCCTTGACATTTTTCTCTTGACATATGACCCTCACATTTGACCTTTGACTCTTGGAATATGACCATATCACTCTTAACTTTTCACATTGAACCTTAAACATCTGAAGTTTGACCTTTAAATCGTGAAATATGTTCCCCTCCATTTAGACCACTGACATTTTACCCTTAAAATATGTCTCTTACATTTGAATTTCGGCATCTGAACCTTGCCCTTTAAATCTTTGCATATGACCAGGTCTCTTTTATCCTTTCACATTTAGCTCTGATCTTTGACCAATGGCCTTGCACCCCTACGTTTGACCTTAGCCATCGGACGTTTAAACTTTATATTCTAAAATAGGGTTCCCTTAGTTTTGACCTCTGACCTTTAACACTTGACATATGACATATGACTCAAATTTGACCTTTTGTAGGGTGATAGCTGCAGGGATATGTAGAAAAAGTGAATTAGTAGGAAATAGGAAAAAGGAAAAGAGGAGAAGCGGATAAAAGGGAACAAGGAAACGAGGAAAAGTGTAAAAGAGTGAGGTAGGGAAAGGGGACAGCGGGACAGGGTGTAGTGTGGCAGCAGGATACGAAAACATAGGGGATAAGCAACGGGGCTTAGGTGGAGAAGTGGGTTAAAATGTTAGAGGGCAGGTGGAACAGTGAAACACAGTGGCAGACGGAAAAAGGTGGAGTGAGACATAAGGAAAATGGAAAATAGGCAAAGGAAAACTGGGGGAAGTGGGTTAGTATAGCACGGGAGCAGAGGGGAAAAAGAGAAAGAGAGGAAGACAAAGGGTCACAGGGATAGCGGGACAGAAGGACAGAGGGGCAGAAGGATGCAGGAATTGATGGATAGAGAAACAGGTGGGCAGAAGGACTGGAAGAAAGAGTGACAGAGGAGAGAGGAAGAAAGGGGTACAGTAACAGGTGGACATGGGGATGTGCATGAAGAGGGACAGGTGCACCGGTGAGCAGAAAAAGGAAAAGAGGTATAGAAGAGGGGCATACTAACAATTGGTGAGAAGGGAAAGGGAGACAGGAATATATAGAGGAAGAGGGACAAAGGGACAGACGGACAGAGATGTAGAAGTATAGAGGCCCAGGTGAAAATGTTATATATAGTTTATATATAGTGGATCAAGCACTAATACTTTTTATTTGTTTCATACAGAAAAATTAATTTAAAAAAATGAAAAATATCATTGTCTTATTCACTATACATAATATATGTATAACTTTTTCATCTGGGTGGATAGGAAGATAGAAAGATAGAAAGATAGAGGGATAGAGAGGTAGAGAGGTAGAGGGTCAGGAGAATAAAGGGACAGGCGGATAAAGAGATAGAGAAACGAAGGGATAGAGAGGTAGATGAAATAAGAGGTAGAGGGGTAAATTGATAGAGGCACAGGACAGGATAGAGGAGAACGGGCCGGAGGGACAAAGGGGTAAAAGGATATAGGGATAAAGGGATGAAGGGACAAACGGTCGGTGGATTAAAATAATAGAGGGATGGATTGATAGAGCGACAGGTGAACAAAGGGACAAGAGGCCAGAAGGATATAGGAAAAGAGGGAAAGAGGGATACAGGAACAGGCGGACAGAAAAAAGAAGTAAGAAGGAAAAGGGGGAAATAGGAAAAGAGGGAAAGAGAAACATAGGTATAGAGTCGTAGATGATAGAGTAGAAGTATATTGAGTAGTGTATAGAATAGATAGAGCAGGTGGAAGTATATAAAGATAGAGTAGAAGATAAGAGATAGGTGAGGTAGAAGGATAGAAGGATAGAATGATAGAAGGACGAACCGACAGAGGGTCAGAAGACAAGGAGATATAGGAAAAGAGGAAAAAAGGGACAGGCGGATAGAGAGATAGAGAAACATAGGGATAGAGGGGTAGATGTATAAAAAGGTAGAGGGGTAGATTAATAGAGGCATAGGACAGGATAGAGGAAAACGGGACGGAAGGTCAAAGAGGCAGTTGGACAGAAGGATGGAGGGACAAATGCACAGATTATTAAAAGAATAGAGGGATAGATTAATAGAGCGACAGGAGAATAAAAGGACAGGTGGATAGTAGGATATAGACAAAATGGGAAAGAGGGTAAGAGGGGTAAAGGAACAGGCATACAGAGAAAAAAAGGAAAAGAAAGAAAGAGAAACATAAGGCTAAAGGGGTAGAAGGTCTAGAAGAAGTGTATAGAGTAGTACATAGAGTAGATAGAGTAGGTAGAAGTATATAGAGATAATGTAGAAGATAGGGGTGGAGGGCTAGAAGAATAGAGGGATAAAGGGACAAGCGAAAAGAGAGTCAGAAGACAAGGGGATATAGGGAAAGAGGAAGAAAGGTATTTGCGGATAGAAAGATAGAGAAACATAAGGTTAGAAAGGGAGACGGAAAGAGAGGTAGAGGGGTAAATTGATAGAGGGACATGACAGAATAGAGGAAAATGGGAAAGAGGGTCAGAAGGGTAAGAAGATAGATGAAAAGAGGGGCAGACGGATAGAGGGCTAGAGAGAAATTTTTTTAAATGGTCAAAAAATGTATACACAAAACGTTTTTTTTATTATGATTGACACAGGTTATGAGACAGTGGATTTGAATGGGAGAACTCACACCGGATTCGCCATAGCACAAACTACCTCAAGAAACGGCTCTCGACTTTCTACAGCACGAGCTTTTCTTCGACCTGCTCGAAATCGCCATAATTTGCACATTATGCTTAATTCGACAGTGACCAGAATTCTTTTCGACGAGAACAAAAGAGCTGTGGGCGTTGAATTCGTTCATAATGGACAATTACACCGAGTTTCTGTCGGAAAGGAGGTCGTCATTAGTGGAGGTATATCGAATTTTTTTCTTTGTTTCAACATCTCTTAAGAATCTTTTGCCTTGACACTCATTTGACTTTCCTTCATGATTATAGTTTATAATTTATATTTGCAGCTTTAAATAGGTTTTTTCACACCCTTTTCATAGATCACAAGCTAGAAAAAAGGGTTTCCGTAGTTCCCCTCTTCTCGCTTCACCTTCCACTATCCCACCTTTGACTTCTCATTCTCTCCCTTCCCCTGCCCTACTTACCCGTACTACCCTACTTAAAAGTTGAGTAGGGAGGCACTCACACCTCTCTCCTCACTTCCCTCGCTTCCTTCCCACCATTTGTTCTACTTACCCTTCCCTTATTTCCATTCACTTTCCATACATACCTTCCCCTCATTATTCCCTACTTCTCCAGCATTTCCCATACCCTCGTTTCCCTTCACATCCCCACCCCTCACTAGCTCACACTTCCTATGTTTCCCTTTCTCATTACCCCTGCTTCCGCCACCTTCATTTTAACCTACTTTCCCTCCCTTTACTTCTCCTGCTTCCCCTCATTTTGCCTGCTTCCCATCCTTTCCCACACCTCCTTTTCAACCTTTTCCACCCTCGTTTCCACCCACATTCCCTCCCTTCACTTCTACTTCTCCTTTTCTCCCCTGCTTCCCATCCTTTCCCACACCTCCCTTCCGCACTTCTCCATACTGTGTAGATTTAATTAAAATTTAATTTTTTTAAATTAACTAGGTGCTGTCAATTCGCCACAAATACTTCTAAACAGTGGAATTGGTCCAAGAGAAGATTTGGAAGCTGTGGGAGTTCCAGTAGTCAATGATCTTCCTGGAGTTGGAAAAAATCTTCACAATCATGTTGCCTATACTCTCACTTATACTATAAATGACACAGACACCACTCCACTTAATTGGGCCACTGCCATGGAATATTTACTCTTCAGAGATGGTCTCATGTCTGGAACAGGTGAGATAAAAAAATTATTTAAAAATTTAATTGGTCGAGTACTGCCTTCCGGCAAAATATGCCGGATTTTATTTTTCTCCTCCGGAATATTTTATCGTCAACTTAATTTATTTGGCGGCGGGATTCTAAGGAATCCTGAAAAATTCATCGTAAATTCTAAAATAATCTAGGGTGGTTCTAACAAATCAACGCACATTAAATGGACCACGATGCGAGCCTTTCGACTCCCGGTTGGATAGGTGGTAGCGCCCCGAGTTTGTAACCCGAAATTCCGGGCTCGATTCCTGATGATGGCATTTTTTACCAATTCATTTTTTCATTCCAAATTGTTTTTATTACAATTATTAATTAAATTTATTTAAATTGAATTCTTAACCAACAAATTTTTTGAAAAGAGGTAAATTTTCAATCTAGAAAGACATTTTTTCAACAAACCACTTAAATTTTCAACAAAATAAATGGATATCTAAGAAATAATTGAATCTTAAGCAAAATATTTTTATTTTAAATTAAAGTTATGAATCTTCAACAACAAAAAAGGAATTTTTAACAGAGAAGATCAACTTTTAAACAAGCAGCTAAATTTTCAATCGACAAAAAAAATTTTCAAATAAAACCAGTCAAATTTAATTAAAAAGATTAATTTTTAACAAAAACTGTAGTAGCTGATATTTCAACCAAAAATATATTTATTTTAAATTCAAGACAGTTGAATTCAACCAAAAAAGACGAATTTTTTGGAAGACAGTTGAATTTTCAACCAGGAACTCTTCTACTAAAAAGATTAATTTTCTATTTAAAAAGACAAAATTCAAATGAAGCAATAGAATTTTCAACAAAATAATTGAATTCCTAGCAAGTGATTAAGTTTTCAGCAAAACATTTTAATTTTAAACTAAAATGATGAATCTTCAACAACAACAATAATTAATTTTCAACAAAGAAGTTCAACTTTCTACCAAGCAGTTGAATTTTCAATTAAAAATAAATAAATAATAAATCAAAACCAGTCGAATTTGACCAAAAAGATCAATTTTTTTTAAAAAACTGTAATAGTTGATAGTTAAACAAAAAAAAAACTTTTTGACAATAAAGTTGAATCCTCGACCAAAAAATATCAATTTTCAACCAAAAAGTTAAGTTTCAACCAAATAGTTGAATTTTTAACGAAAAAGATAAATTTTTAAGCTATATAGTCAAATTTGTACAAAACAGATAAATTTTTAACGAAAAATTAAATTTCATCCAAATAGATACATTTTCAACCAAAGAGGTAGGTGTTTAACTAATAAAATAAATTTTTAAGAAATTAATTCAAGTTTCAACCAAGTAGTTAAATTTTTAATCAAAAAGTTTAATTTTTAGTTTGAAAATTTAATTTCCAACAAAAAGAGAACCAATTTTTAATGAAATAGTTCAATTTTCAACCATTAAAATAAATATTTAACAAAGTAGTTGAAAATTTTACCAAAAAAGACAAATTTTCAATAAAATATATGAATTTTCAACCCAAAAAGACAAATTTTCAACAAAAAATTAGCATTTTTGAACCAAAAAGAAGAATTAGATACAAAACAGTTGATTTTTTAACAAAAAGGCAATTTTTAAAAGTTAAATTTGCAGTTGATTTTGAAGCAGAACAAAAACGAATTTTCCAAAAAATAGTTAAATTTCCAACCAAAGAGATGGATCTTGAAACAATGAAATGAATTTCCAACTAGGAAATTTAAGTTTAAATCAAGTAGTTGGATTTTTAATCAAGAAGATTAATTTTCGACCAAAAAATATAAATTTGCAACAAAATACCTAAATCTTGATTAAAATTGTTAAATTGGCAACTAAAAACGACAAATTTTTAACCAATTATAGAATAGTTAAAGTTTCAGTTTAAAAAATAAAAAAATTTTAACAAAAAGAACAAGTTTTAAACGAAATATTTCAATTTTCAAACAATTAAATGAATTTTTAGACATTTATTTTAACTTTCAACCAAGAAGTTGGATTTTCATCCCAAAATATGGATTCTCAATGCAAAATTTAAGAACAAAAATAATTAATTAATAAAAATTGCTATTTTAAAACATTTGTTTGGGACAAATAATTTTTGAAGAGGAAAAAATCTGCCCGAGCCTGGATTTGAACCGAGAACGCCACAAATGAGTAGAGCGTTAACCAATTACGCCACCGAAGCCTCAACAGATCTTTTCTTGTTCTTTATAGCTACCGTTTTAGAGAGAAATACTATACGTATTTCTACATTATACCAGTTTTAATCAACGTGGGTTCAATCTAATTAATATTTGAAAATTTTTATTATGCTTTAAAGATGTTAACGTCCGAATTTTTGGATTTATATTTGATACAAATTTCTATGTTAAAACGATTACTTCGGAGAAATAATTTTTGAGAAACAAGCTATGGAGAACAAGAAAAGATCTATTGAGGCTTTGGTAGCGTAATTGGTTAACGCTCTACTCATAGATAGTGGCGTTCTTGGTTCAAATCCAAGCTAAGGCAGATTTTTTCTTGCTCATCAAAAATTATTTGTCCAAAGTAATCGTTTGAACATTGAAAATTGTAATCAATAAAAAGTTTAAAACTCGGACGTAAGCATCTTAAAATGGTAATATCAACTGCCAAACATTAGTTATATTAAGCCCACGTTAATTCAAAATGGTATAGTAGTATAGAAATACGTATAGTATTCCTCTGTAAAAAGGTAGCTATGAAGAACAAGAAAAGATCTTCTGAAGCCTCGGTGGTCAGTTTTCCAACAAAAAGAAGTGGAGAAAAAGACGTTGTGGGTTCGGCAGAATTGGCTTTGAAGCATTCCGACTTCAGTATCAATTTCAGGGTGCATAGCGTAAAATAAGCTTAAAAAAGGGAAATAGGGTGATTTTTTCAAGAAAAAGGGGATAAAAGGAAAAAGATTAAACATTGTTTTTTACATGTAGAAAAAGAGAAAAAATATTTTTAAGTGAATGTTATATTTTTACTCATCTCTATATAGATACAATGTTTTCTTAATTTAATTTTTAAATCAACACGAAGCATATCAATTATTATTTTGTTCACACTGCAGACCAGAGGAGCAGGATCATCTTAAGAACCAAATTCAAGGTCTATTCCAGGTTTTCCAGGTCAAGAAATCAAGTTTTTTAAGGACTCCTTTTTTACATTAAATAATAAATTAACCGTTTTTTATACATGCAAGAAATGATCTATTTCATTTTTTATTGGCCAACGATATCTAAAGAAAGAAGAAATAATAAATAAATTGCTAATTTGCTGCGAACATAAGTCGCCTTTGTGAAAACTTTTAGAACTTTTTAAGCTTTTGCAAAATTTTTAAAATCTTTGAAATCTTTGTGTAATTTTTTTTAATCTATTGTAATCTTAATAAAATATTTAAATATTTGTGAAATCTTTCATTAATTTTCATTTGAGAAATCCTTTGTGATCGCTTGAAATTATTGAAATCTTTTGAAATATTCTTACATGTTTTTTTAACTAAGAACGATTTTTTAGTAGAAAAAGAAAACAAATTTTTAACTAAATTACTAAATTTTTAAGCTAAAAGGCAAATTTTCTAGAAAACAGTAGAATTATCAACTCGAAAATATGAATTTCAAACAAATTACTGAATTTTCATGCCAAGGCAAATTTTATAGAAAAACGGTCGAATTTTTAA
>JAUELO010000230.1:1199578-1213416 GCA_032357855.1 Amphibolips quercusostensackenii | reverse complement strand
AAACGATACGAGACAAAACCGAGACTGGAGTCTCGGAAACCGATACCGATACGAGAAAAACCCGAGATTTTTCGATACGAAATCGAGACTGCCTCGTATCGAACGGCATCACTGATCCAAAAGGACAAATTTTCAACAAAACAGTTGCATTTTTACCAAAAAATATGCACTTAACAAAATAGTTAAATGTTTAACGAAATAATGGAATTTCTCACAAAATAATTTAACTTTTTACAAAATAGTTTACCTTTTGACCAAGTGGCTAAATTTTTATCCTATCAAGATGAGTTTTCAACCAAGAAAAATTATTTTCTACCATGAAGATTAATTTCCTACCAAAAGACGAATATTTAACCAAATACATGACTTTTCAACCAAATAGTTGAATTTTGAAATAAACAGATAAGTTTTCAACTAAAAATGAAACAGTTACATTTGCAGTTAAGAAACTTATTTTCAATAATGAAAAACCGATTTATCCAACAGTTGAATGTAACTAAAAAAGAAGTGGTATTAACAAAATAGTTGAATCCTGAACCAAATGAATAATTTAACAAATGAGATTGATTTTCTACGCAAATGGGCGAATTTTTAAAAAATAATTTAATCTTCAGCTAAAAAGTCAAATGTTTCAGAAAACAGTTGACTTTAACCCCAAAAAACAAAAATTTTCAGCAAGAAAGTTAATTTTCAATGAAGAAAGATGAATTTTTAACGAAATAATTGTAATTTGAATATAAAAAAATTACCGGAAAAGGAACCGTTAAATTTTTAGTTTAAAAAACTAATTTACAACAAAATACGAGTTCTTAACTAGTTGAATTTAACTAAAAATACGACGTTTTAAGAAAATAGTTTAATTCTCAACCAAAATAATGAATTTTTAACAAACAAAATTAATTTTTAACAAAAAGAACTAATATTTAATAGAATAGTTAAATTTCAAAATAAAGAGTATACTTTTTAAACAAAAAATTGCATTTTTAGCAAAATAGTTTAATTTTCTCCAAAATTGTTGAATTTTCAAGTCAAAACGAGGGATTTTCAACTGAAATGATTAATCTTTAAAAAATAAATTCTCAAGAAAAGAGTTCAACATTTAACCAGAGTTCAATTTTTAAACACAATATTAATTACACAACTAAGAAGGTGAATTTTTTACTAAAAAGATGAATTACTATTAAATTTTTTTTGAGATTTCTTCTGTTTAGTTAAGAATTCAACTAATTAGTTAAAAGTGGAACTACTTCGCTGAAAAATAGTTTTTTTGGTTGATGATTCATCATTATAGTTCAAAAACCTTTTTTTTGGTTGGAAATGAAACTATTCTGATGCAAATTTCTTTTTTTCTGATTGAAAATTAATTTTTTTTCAGTAAAAATTTAACTATTTCTTGTTTGATTGAAAATATATCTTCTTTAGTTTAAAAATCCATCTATTGTAAAATATTAATCTTCTTGGTAAGGATTAACTAAAAATGTATCTATTTTTTTAATGAAAAAATCGTCTCTGCTAGTTGAATATTCATCTTTTTTGTTAGCAATTTTATCTTATTAGTTAGAAATTCATATTTTTGGTTGAAAATTTATTTCTATGGTTGAAAATTTAACTTTTTAAATTTGTTTTTTTTTTAATTTTTCTAACTGAAAGTTTGACTATTCTATTTTTTCGAATATTTATCTGTTTGTTTGAAAATTCATCTTTTTTGTAGAAAATTAATATATTTGGTCGAAAATTCATTTTTTTTTTATTGGAAATTCATGTATTATGTTGAATATTGGTCTTTTTTGGTAGAAATAATTCTGTTTTTTACCCAAAAATTGTACTAGTTGGATGAAAATTCATTTTTTTCAATTGAAGTGTCAGTTATTTGATTTAAAATTCTTTTTTTTGGGTTGAAAATTCTGTTATTTGAGTTAAAAAAATCATATTTTTGGGCTGAACATTAAACTTTTTTGTAGAAAATTAGTTTTTTTTCATCTTGAAAATTTAACATTTTGTATGACATTTTGTTTCTTTATTGAATAAAAAATCCTTCTTGGTTGAAAATTCCACTCTTTTGTTGAATATTCCTCTTTAACTGTTTTTTATTAAAAATTTTTATTTTTTTCATCTAGTTTTGTATTATATTCATATTTTTTTTTATTCATACAGATAAATTCGTTTTTTCAGTTCGAATCCAACAATTTTTTCCTTTCCTACCCTACTTTCCCCACATTTTAACCTTCAATTCCCCTTTCTTTTCCAACTTTTTTCTCATTAGCTTCCCGCTCTCTTCACTTCCCCTACATTTCCCATCACTTTCCCCACTTACCCTTTTCTTATTTCCTACTAATTCTTCTACTTCCCCACCCTCATTTCCCTGCACGTCCTCTTCTTATCTCCCCTTTATTTCCCCTTGCTTCCCTTGCCCCCCTTATTTTCCTTATTTCCCCTCCTCTTGTAAGTTGTGAGTGGTGAGTTAGAAGTTCTCCTCACTTCCTCTTTTTGGAAGAAAATACAATGTAGATAGAGCCTTTTTTCAAATGTACAGCAGTGTAATTATAATTAATAATACCATATTTACCAATATTTTTTTAGGTACGGTTTCGAGTTAAACAAGACCCCAGTGAAAAATTGTGAGCACCTAAAATTCGGATGTGATGCCTACTGGGAATGTGCGATAAAACACGATACAGCTCCAGAAAATCATCAAGCTGGTTCCTGCAAAATGGGACCAGCATCAGATCCTTTTGCAGTAGTGGACAATCAATTGAGGGTTCGGGGTGTTCGGGGTGTCAGAATTGCTGATACAAGTATAATGCCTCAAGTTACGTCTGGCAACACCAATGCCCCTGCGATAATGATAGGCGAGAGAGCTGCAGACTTCATCAAAAGATCGTGGATTGGCTGATAAAAAATGCAACAACAAAGTTGTCAAAAGAAGTTGCTTCAAAAGTTTCCCCTTGAGGAATCCTGGAAACTCCATTTTTTGATACACAAAATTAATTTGTTATTAACAAATATTGGGACATCCTCGAATCAGGGCTGTTCAAACTTTTGGAAGTCCTGCAAATCAGGGCATTTATTTTAAGGGGTATATCCCCAAAATACGCTAGGCACGATTTTGGAACATTCCCAAATCGGGTCTTTCCAATTTTGGAAATTAAATTTCTTAATTTTGGGACATCTTTGAATTATAATTGTTTCAGTTTTATCACATCTTTAGAATAGGAATATTCTGAAATCGGAACATCCTAAACATGTGGATATTTCTACTTCAGGACATCCCAAAGCAGGGATATTCCGAGTTTGTGACCGAAAAACGGCAGTCCCGATTTAACGCCTTCCTCAAAACAGGGATGTCCCCTCTTCTAAAAATGACCATATATTAGGCCATTTCTAAATTAGGCTTGGTCCACAATTAAAACATCCTAAAAAAGTGGTTTTCGACTCCTTAGCATTCCCAAAATAGGTTCTTATAGAATTGGGAACATCCTATTAATTGATTGATGTTCTAATTTAGGAACTTCTTCGGGCCAATCCTATTGTGGGGCATTTCCGAAAAAGGATTTTCGCATCTTCTTTACACACCTGAAATAGAAATGATCTAGAAATATAACATCCTAGAAACTGTGTTTTTTTCTACTTCTATACTGCCAAATATAAGTATAATTCATATTGAAACGTTCTTCAAATAAGGGCATATCGTTTACAGAATATGTCCCTAAGTTTCGCTCGTTTAGATTTTCGAACATTCGCAAATCGCGTTTTTCGAATTTTTGGATATTCCCAAATTGGTGTTGCCCAAATTTGGGACATTTCCAGAATCAGTTTTTCTGGGTTTAGGACATCCCCAAGTGGGATTTTTTCAATTTTGGAACATCCCCAAAACGGAGATGTCCCAGCTTCGAGAAATTGACAAATTAGGGATATTCAAACTTTTCGTACACCCCCAAAATTAGGACTGTTTCAATACTTGGACATTCCCAAATTATGATTGGTCAAACATTGGAACATCCTAAAAGATCACTTTTTGACTTCTTATCATCCCCCAAAAAAGGTCATTTTTTGGAACATCTCTAAATTGAGTTTCTTCAGTTAGGGTTGTTCAGATTTTGGAACATGTCTAAAATATGACTGTACAACTTAAAGCCATTCTCGAATAAGACATGTTTCAATTTTGAGATATTACGTCATTACCACAATAATCCAACTTGCATGACATCTCTAAATTAGGTCCAATTTTATTTTTGAACGAAATAGAAATGATCTGAAACTGAAATATCTAAAAAATTGTGCGATTTTGGTATTTATACTTCCTCGAAATAGGGCTGTTCCATCTTTGGGACAACCCAAAAATATAAATTTCTCCAATCATGACTTTCTTAAAAAAGGGTTGTTTCTACTTCCAAAAAAGCTGTCCCAACATTATGCCATTCCTGAAACAGGATTTTGTTTAAAGGGACATCCTTAAAGTATGATTTGTTAAAAATATGTCACACACCTTAAGTTAGAACTCCTTCAATTTTTGGACAACACAAAATCAGAGTTGCTTCAATTTTAGGACATCAATTGGATGTTCCAGTTGCTCGAGTTTCATAACATTGACAAATTCTTAAGCCTGGGATCATCAATAAAAAACAATCTTATAAAAAAATATATATTCTTATCCCCAGGAAAATAATCATGTTAAGGATCCTATGGAGCTATTGCAAATCTTGCGTCACGAACTACCGGTAAATATGTCGGAATCCCGGAGCGATCGAGTCGATGTAATCGAATTGCGCAGTGTGTACAAAAATAACTTGTTTCAATCAAACCTAGAATAAACGAGTATACATATTAGATAAATTAACGTATCAGTTACTTTTTCATTATTTACAATGAGAATCCATAGCCGCGAGGGAGGAAAGATTAATTGTACATCCTGTACTTAGTGGTGAAAGTACGTACCAGATTCACTGGATACTTAAGTTCTCCTTCCAGAAATGCAGATTTCATATCATTTACCTGTAAAGTGAGTTGGTTAAATCTTTTGTAATTAAACCTTCTAATGCATTTGTATCCTTAAGATACGATAAGAGCCAGAGGGTGAAATTTGAATAGCACCCTAGCACCCAGTAGAAATTTTTAGTACTGTCCCAGTTCTGGTAAATCCCTGATGACAACTCTATATTTGCATACTACTAATTCAGTATCTCGCCCGTAGTAGTACTAAATTACTACTGATCTGTTACTAAGCTAGGGTAAGTACTGGCATTCTATTGTAGTAGGCCCAGTACTTTGATATTTACAATAAGATATACTAGCTCATATAAGAAGAATTCTAATACCGGCCCAATGTTGCGACAGTTTTTGGACAGTGACGTACCAGTCAGAGTACTGGCATTGTACAGTGAGAGGCACTGGCCAATCACCTTTTTTACTACTAATTTGACTTTTGACAATTTTCGACAGTAGTGTGTCAGAAGTGTGCTAATAATGGACATAATTCTTACTGGAGATTTTTCTAGTACTGGGCCAGTATCATAAATAGTCTGGCATAATACAGTGACAGTAGTGCATTTTTCCCAGGGAAATGCAAATGATATATGTATAATAGATTTAATAATAAATATTTAATAATTTGTGAGTATTTTACATTTTATTAGAGAAAATTGAAGATGTCATGTTACAGTCGAAAAATGCCAGAATACTTCTTTTATTTTTAGTTTAGCAATTGTACAATAAATTTCATAATAAATTAATTAGTGAATCCTTATCTGAATTGTAATAAATCTACCCTTTTCCCTTACTCAATTTCCCTTTAGACTTATATAAAATAATTTTACTTTATTTGAAAAGTAAAAAAATAAACTTTTGTAAGGTCTTCTGTGCAAAAGAGTTACTGAAACTAATGCTGGTAAAAATTCATCTTCTATAAAATTGTCAGAGAATTTTCATATACCTGAAAAAACATGAAATTATCCGGGAATTTTTTTTAAGTATGCACTGAATTTTAAGTATAAAAATAAAATGAAAATTTGCTTTAATGATTATTTCAATTCATAGAGTTAAGCATGTTTTCAGTATTATTAATTTATTTAGTCAGTCGATGGATCTAATCATTTTTTAACAAAAGAATTCATTTCTAACTTAAATTATAAATCCTCAACCAGAAAATAATTTAGAAAATTCCAAATTTTAAACCAAATATTGACTTAAGATTTTTTTTAATTTTATCAATAATATTTTTAATGCAACTTGTTGCGTTTTTCCATGAATTTAATTCGTTTATTTTTAATGGCATTTTCTACAATTTAAACCCAAAATATACATCCTAGCGTAAAATTTTTCTAAACAATTTTGTAGATATAATTTAGGCGGAAAAATTTGTAGATCTTTTTTGGTTGAACAACTTTTGTCTTTTCTTTTTTTTCTTCTCTTGTGTTGTCCTGAAAAAAATTAATTTTTTTATTTCTTAACTTTTTTTTTGACTAAAAGAAAATCTACTCGTCCCACCTAAGAATATTTAATAAAAAAATTTGTAGATCGTTTCTAGGTGAACAACTTTTGTCTATTAATTTTTTTTGTACATTGTGTTGTTTTTCCAAAAATTTTATTTTTTTGATATTCAATATTATTTTTACGATTAAAATAAAAACTTCGCGTCCCATCGAAAAATTATTTATAACAAATTTGTAGCTCTTTTTTGAGTGAACAACTTTTATCCTCTTCATTTTTTTCACAGTTTGTCTCGTCTGTCCAAAATTTAATTTTTTTATTTTCAATTTTATTTTTTACGGTTCAAACAAAAACTACGCGTTTCGTAAAAAAAATTATGAATAAAAAATTTAGAGATTATGTTTGGATAAATAACTTTCGTTTTTTAATTTTTTTCATGCCTTGTATTTTTCCGAAAATTGGATTTTTCTATAGTTATGTATGTTTTTTACGATTAAAACAAAAACTTCGCATGCTATGAAAAAATAATTTTTGATAAATTAGTTATTTTTTGGATGAACAACATTTGTCCTTACATTTTTTTTCGCCGCTCGTGTCGTTTGTCCAAAAATACAATTTTTTATTTTCAATGTTGTTTTTTTACGGTTAAAACAAAAACTACGCATTCTATAAAAAAATAATTAATGATAAATTTGTAGTTATTTTCTGGATGAACAACATTTTTTTCCGTAGCTCGTGCCGTTTGTTCAAAAATTTAATTTTTTTATTTCTTATTTTACGTTTTACGGTTAAAACAAAAATTACAAGTTCCATTAAAAAATGATAAATAACAAATTTATAGATCATTTTTGAGGTGAATAACTTTTGTCTTTTAATTGTTTTCATATCTTGAATTTATTCAAAAATTTGATTTTTTATAGTTATTGTTATTTTTTACGAATCGAAAACTTTGCGTTCTATAAAAAAATAATCCATAATAAATTTCTAGTTCTTTTTCAGATAAACAACATTGTCCTTTCGTTTTTTTCGTAGTTTGTGTCGTTTGTCTAAAAATTCAATTTTTTTATTTTTTATATTATTTTTTACAGTTAAAACAATAATAACAAATATACAGATAATTTTTTGGGCAAATAACTTTGGTTTTTTAATTTTTTCCATACCTTGTGTATTTTCCAAAAATTTTATTTTTTATAATTAATGTTATTTTTTACGATCAAAACGAAAACTTCACGTTCTATAAAAAAAGAATAATTCATAATAAATTTGTGGTTCTTTTTTGAAAGACCAGCATTGACCTTTCGTTTTCTTTTCGTAGCTCGTGTTGTTTGTCCAAAAATTCAATTTTTTATTTTTATGTCTTTTTACGAATGAAAGAAAAACTACGTTCCCTTGTATCGTTTAAAAAAAAAATTTATTTTTTTATTTTTTATTGTTATTTTTTACAATCAAAACAAAAATTAAGCGTTCTATTTAAAATTATTTTTTAAAAATATTTAGCTCTTTTTTTAGTGAACAACATTTTAAAAATTTTTTTATAGCTTGTTTCGTCTGTCCAAGAATTTAATTTTTTTATTTTCAATTTTATTTTTTACAGTTAAAACAAAAAATACGCATTCTATGAAAAAGAATAATAACTAAACATTTGTAATTCTTTTTTGGATGAATAACTTTTGACCTTTCGTTTTTCTTTCTTAGCTTGTATCGTTTGTCCGAAAATTTAATTTTTTCATCTTTAATGTTGTTTTGTACGAATAAGACAAAAACTATGCATCCTATCAATAAGTAATTTATAAGAAATTTGTAGATATTTCTTGAGTGCACATTTAAAAAAAGAAATTTGTTTAAATATTTTACATAGTTTGACCGCAAAATAAAAATTTTGATTTTGCATTATTTTTTGTGCGATGAAAATTTGAATTTTCGATTTTTCAAGAAAATTCAAAAAGTTGTTATGATAATCTTGTAGGACTTTTAAAAAGCAACGTTTTTCTTTTTCTGCATTTTTTTACATCGTGCGTTGTTCGACTTAAAATTTTAATTTTAATTCGTATAGACAAACTGTTTAACTTTTCATCGACCACAAATAGCCGTACATAGAATTCTCAAATTTTAAAAAAAGTCTTTAAACAAAATTTTTTCTAACTCAGGGAATCTCAAAACGTGTAGATTTGATAAAAATCGGCGAAGTCAAATTTTACATAAAACTTACAACAAAATTTACATAAGACCTTCTCATTGAGGATGTGAAAGTAAAAAAGATGGAAAACGTCAAAAATAGATAAATTTTTAAATCAATAAGACGAATCTTCAACCAAAAAGTTAATTTGCAACAGAGTAATTGAATTATTTACCAAATTGTTCAATTTTTTATGACAAAAAGACAAATTTTCTACAAGGCAGTGAAATTTTCAGCCCGAAAATATGAATTTTCAAAAAAAACATATTAATTATCTACTAGTTTTATTTTTAACCAGAAAATATGAAATTTCAACTTAAAGATATGGAAAAAACCTAAAATTATCAGGGATTTTTCTTTCAGAATTTGAGTAAACACCCTGTGATAAGTTTAAAATAATGCATGGTAAATATTTTTTATATTATCGCAGAAGATACGAAAATAACTTATAATAAAAACAAGATTTCATTAATTTTTTTCTTTATTTACTTACTTTTACAATTTCGTGACAATTTATCAAATAGCAAATGAGAATCACATACACACTCATATAATAATACTGAAGTGCAGCTTATGTTCATAAGCTCGATGAATGTTAAAATCTAATTTTATGATTGTAATCCTATTAGTTAATTATATCTTAATTTTAGTAATGAAGACTAGACACTTAACAATTCTAAAATTGGTCAAGTTTCGTAAAAAAAAAACAGAGAAAAGTCAAATTTGTATTTTTTTAACAAAATTTTATATTAATTCCTTAGTATATGAACGTAAAAAAATTTACTACCAATCGATATTATTTTAATTAAACTTTTCTCTGGCTTATCATATTTTCATGGAGGTGATATAATTATTGAATATTTATAGAAATTAATTCAAAAAGTTTCAATTGATTAAAACAATGCTTTCGAAACGATTTTTGATTTTAAGCTCTAATTTTGGTAATTTTTGAACTTGATTTATTTATATTTTTATTTCAATTTTTTAATTTCCCTGTTCAATCACAAAAGATATAAAAGCTCAGAGTTAAATTTAATTAAGGATACCAGTTTTTTCACTTTCCTATTTTATAAAATATTTTTTAGTAAAATAAGGAATCGCTGAAACTTCGCCTCTTATTTCCACACTTGTACATTCTTCGGATTTTCTGAATGTCCCTCTTGCTAAATCCTGATCGCTGACCCAGAACCTCATCGGCTGCTCCCTGAAATATTTTTTCAATCTTTCTTCAATATGCCCACTTTACCTGAAGATTTACTTTATTTAATATTTTATTTAATAATAAGTTAAACTAGCTCTAAAATTATGGATGACTTTTTTATCCCGAAAAATAAATATCCCGACTTGGAAAATTCTCGAATAATAAAATCCCCGAACAGTTTATATTATTTTTTTTGAATTTGAAAATTCCCGAATAATAAAATTTTCGACAGCTTATGTTTCTGTTTTACCATAAAAATTATTACGTAGCAACTATTACTGTAACAATTAACAAATTTTTAACTTTCGGCAATGTTATATTCTAAATTAAAACAAAATTTTTCTTCATAGAAACAATATAACTTTTTTTAACTTTCTAAGTCGCTATTGATAAATCACAATGGTCGTCGAAAGTTCGTCAATAGATCAATCCACGCGTCTCGAAAACGCGAACTCTTCTATTCTCAATATAAAAAAAGCCGTCTTTGAAAAAGATAAATAATTTTGTTAAAAAATAAAAAACGATATTGGTGGGTTATGGTACGTCATGAAGGATTCTTTAATTAGTCAATTGATGTGTCGCGAAGACGCGAACAAATATATCATATAAGCATAACTGTTGTATTCCCAATAATAAAAATGTTTTCCTTATATCAAGAAGGTAAACAATACATTTTTTAATTATAAATCGGTATTGATAGATAATAAGAGATCTTGTCAGGTTCGTCAATAGGTCACTCAACGTGTCTCCAAGACGCGAACAATCATATAAAATACAGTATTGTAGTACTTATTATATAAAAAAAGTTTTTTCTCATATAAAAACAATAAGTAAATTTTTTTGAAATTTTATAAATCGGTTTAGTGGGTCATAAAAGGTTCAAGAATAGGTCAATCAATGCGTCTCGAAGACTCAAACAATTGTTTCATATACATTACTGTTGTATTCTCAATATTAAACAAGTTTTTCCTACATCAAGAAGATAAACAATATATTTTTCAAATTTAAAAATCAGTATTGCTAAATCATAACAGTTCAGAAAATTGCCGAATTATAAAACAACTGACACTGACGAATTCCCGACACTAGAAAATTTCCGAATTCAAAGAGTAACAACATTTTTTTATCAATATTTTTTATTTATTAAAAATAAAATAATAGAATATATTAATCAAAGAAACAATTTTTAAAAACTTTTACTTTTAAAAAATTATTTTTCATGATTAAAATAATAATAAGAGAAAGAATAATTCTTCAATACTAGTTTTTTGTTTAAAAATGTGCATACAAGTTAAAAAACAAGTTATTGCTCTCGTAATAAAAAACCTTGTTCGGGTATTTCTTCCTCATAAAGGGAGGTTTGTGATTACTTAAATTTTCAAATCTACTTTTTTGCCATATTTCAATATAATTTGACGAAAATATTTTTGAAGGCTATTTGAAAGTAGTTTTTTTTTAGTTAAAAGATTTTTTAAAGAATTACCTTGTTACTATAAGAAACCTTTTTTAATATTCAAAATTTAACAAAACGATATCTAGTGTATTTGTTCGCGTCTTCGAGACGTAAGTATCGACCTATCGATGCAACTTTTATGACCTACTGAAAGTATTTATGAAGTTTAAAAAAAATTATTTATTCTATTTATATGAGAAAAACTTTTTTGATATCCAAAATATAGTCGTTTTTTTGTAAATTATTGCTCGTATAATGAAAATCTTGTTCTTGTATTGCTCCTTTGCATTAAGATTTTTTGTTAATCATTGTTATTTCAAATGTAAACGATAATTTACAAAAAAAAAATACATTAAACGTTCAAACAAAATTTTTTGTATTAAAATATTTTATTATTGTATTTTTAATGAATAAATATGAATAATTAAAAAATAATTTTTTTATTTGTTTGAATTAGATGATTTTCCTGGGTCGGGAATGTTCAGAGTATCGGATATTTTATGATATGCTTACGGTACTCCTTACGGGAATTTTCTGTTGGGAATTTTTATTATTTGTTAATTCTACTATTCAGTTTTTTTATATTTCGGCAATTTTATTGATTCGGAAATTTTTTAATTTCAAATATTTCATTTTTCGTAAATTTTACAGTGTCGGTAATTTTCTTTTTCGGCACTTTTCAGTCGTCTCAAAAATTTCTCAACGTAAGCTTTTTTTGTTGAAAATTTGCATAGTATTTTTTTCTAAATTATTGTTTGTATAATGAAAATCTTGTTCTTGCTTTGCTCCTTGGTATTAGGATTTCGTTCAATTACTGTTATTTAATATTTAAACAATAATTTAAAGAAAATATCCTGAATACTCAAACAAATTTTTTTTATTAAAATATTTAATTATTATATTTTTAATGAATAAATATAATTAATTGAAAAATTATCTTTTTATTTGTTTAAATTTTATGATTTTCTAGTCTTGGAAATTTCACAGTACCTATAAAACATTTTATGATTCGGAAATTTTCTGTTCAAAAGTTTATTATTCGGGAATTTTTAATTTCGCTAATATTGTAAGTGTTCGCGAACATTTCAAGTTGGGATTTTCATAATTTCGGAAATTTTCTTTATCAAAAATTATCTTTTTTGAGATTTTCACAGAGTCGCGATATTAATTTTTCGGGATTTTTGAGTCATCGTCATTAGGGTGGTTCACATAAAAACTTGTTTTTATTTTTCGGCGGCCGTGTCGCGGCATTTTGTTTCTTTGGGTGAGATAATCCACTCCTAATTTTTCCACATTGAAAAAAATGTTAGAGGTTGCGAGCATCAAATTTACGTGAAAATTGAGATTTTTGTAGTTCATGATTTTTTTTCAAATACACATATTTGTTTTAAAGAAATATCTTATAAATAAAAATTGTAGCTAATACAAAGGACAAAACTTTCACTTTGAGTCCAATGAATCAAAAGTTACTTAGCGCCGGTGAAAGGCATGAGAAGTACACTTTTTTATAAAGAGATAAATATAAGAGCATAATTGTGCCGCCTAAGCTTTTTTTGTAAGAATTGCCAAAATTCTGAGATCTTTTCCACACAATAGAGAAAAAATATATAATAGATATGAGATGAGAAACTCAAAACTGGGGCACCAGAAAAAAATTCTTAAACAAGGCTTTTGTTAAGTTCTCCTTGAATGAAATTTTGTAAAATCGCAACATACATCAATAGTCGGAACGGAGAATGACCGATTACTTATTTTATATGAAATCCTATTTCTAAGATTTTCTCATATTTACAAAAAATATACAATACATCATTTTTTTTATTTTTTATATTCGCAACAACATGCAAATGAACTGTGCAATGTTAGTCACTCTTGTTTTAAACGAAGCATGCACTTGTCGAATGTTTTATTCATGCTGTCAGAGTAAAAGTCATTTGTTTATGTTACAATTTTTAGTATTATTTAATATACATAATAAGTAAAAGTTGAAATGTATAGAACTGTTATTATTGTAATTCATTTGTCGAATAAGAAGAATAGAAGAAATTGTGAGAAAAAAACCTAGTTAACTCAAATTACAGGATTATCGTCCAACCATGGTAAGCTTGACCTTTAAAGACTATTTTTTTAAATATCACAAATTATTTTATTTCGAATGTTTTATAGACTAAGAAAATAAGGAATATCGTAAGAAATAAAAAATTTTGGCTTGTTAGAAACTGTGTAGAAAGTATAAATGAATATACTTTGCCTTCAAAAGACATCTTGAGGTTTTTTCTACACTTGCATGCACACAAAAAAACTGTTAAAAGTGCCAGAATAATAGCTCAAGGGGTGATAACAATATGAAAGAGATGGGACTCAATGCATTGAAGAGCATAATAACGTTATTAAAAAGATAAAAAAAATACACGAAGATTGTCAAAACTCGAAAAAGAGCAGATCTTAACTCAAGAAAAAGAGTAAAAAGATTTCAAAAAATACCCAACCAAGACAAAACTATATAATAATCAGCAACAAGTGAAAAATTATCGCAATATCCTTGCAATACACAGTAAAAAAAGAATCATTTTTATTGCATA
>JAUELO010000230.1:1166187-1180517 GCA_032357855.1 Amphibolips quercusostensackenii | reverse complement strand
AAGCCAAGAATAAAATGCATGCTGTCTTATCTCTCTCGAGTTTTGAAATTGTTTGTAGTATCTTATTACATGTGACATGTCGAGAGATTGACGGATCCAGCCTAATTGCGAAGAATGATTATTATCAAACTTTGTGGGTTGACTAAGAAATCAAACTTTTGAGAACAGTGAAAATGAACTAATCTCTAAAAAACGAAAGTAGAGACTAATGAAATGCATGCAGTCTGAGATTGTTAGTACATCAATGTTTCTAAAATCAAAACGTTTGAACACGTCTTATGTTATCTCTTATTTTTAATCCTTGCTCGATACTTGATACTAGAATGAACTCGATAAGAAACTCGAGTATATGACCTACCATAAGAAATGCCTTATTCCTTAGAAACTTGCTTACCTATATTATTCGATCGACTTTGAATTTTTTGATTTTAATTATATCTTCCTTTTTCTCTTTAAGTTCTAGAAGATTCTAAATTATAATTCATAAGCTTTATTGAGATAAGGAATAACCTTAAAACTTTTTACATTAAGTCGGCTTACATAATTGCGCAATATTATTCTATGACATCAAGAATATTCTAAAAACTTAGCACAGACACGAACCACTACAGCTTAGAAGCTTGTCGATACCGGTAAGGTAGGAATCTTGGAGTAGAACGCAGACTGCTCGTCTACTTTTCTATTTATTTTTATCCAAAATATATGCATTTTCTACTAAAATGACTAAATTTTCGAATGACAAAGATAACATTTCAAGAAAACAGTTCAATTTTCAATCAAAAACACGAATTTTTAACTAAAGTGATGAATCTTTAAACAAAAAAATGAATTTTTAAAAAATAGTTCCATTTTCAACCAAATCCTTAAATTTTGAACTAAAAAAAGAATAATTTTCAAAGAAAAATGTGATAGTCGAATTTTTAGCAACAACCAAATTTGAATTTCATACAAAAACAGTTAAATTCAAGAAAATAGTTGAATTTTCAACCAAATAGTTAGATTTTCATCTGAAAAAGATCAATTTTCAACCAAAAATTTGTTGGTTCAATTTTTAGTCAAAAAATTAATTTTCTACTATAAAAAAAACTCATTTTTAACAAAATAATTAAATTTTCAACTAAAGAAGTGAATTTTCAACTTAAATGATGAATCATTAATCTAGAAAATGAATTTTTAACAATGTAGTTGAATTTTTAACTAAAAAGGATCTATTTTCAACCAAAAATTGAATAGTTACATTTTCAGTAAAAAAAAAGTTAATTTTCAGCTCAAAAAGATCAATTCTCAGAAAAAGATGTAATACTTGATATTTTCAAAAAACAAAATTTCCGTTTTAAATGAAAATCAGTTAAATTCAACTAAAGGAGACAATTTTTTAACAAAATAGTTAAATTTTCAAATAAGAAAAAATTTTTAGTACATAAAGTCAATAAATAAAAAAATCTCAACAAAATTATTGAATTTTCAAGCAAAAAATAAAACAAGTTTTCTACCAAACAGCTTCAACCAAAAAACAAACCTTTCAAAATTCTTAAAAATATTCCAAATTTTTTCCAAAATCTTCAAAAATCTGCATTTTGCTTTAGATTTTTTCAAATTTTGAATAATTTTTTCAAAACTTCTAAATATATTTTTTATTTAAAATGATTAAAACATTTTCTAAATTTTTTTTAATTTTTTTAAATTACAAAATTTCCTCTAAAATCTTCAAGATAATTTTTGGACAATTTTGGAAATCTTTTTTCATTTTCTCTAAAAATTAACTTCTCAAAATAAAAAGTCGTTTTAAACTTTACAAGGAACCTAGAAAAATGTTTTATGCTCTTGAATACACAAATTTTTTCTAATATTTTATTATCTTACAAAATTGCATAATAATTTTGCTTCACAATTTTCTACATTCTGTTTCATAATTTCACGAATTCATTAAAAAAATGTTTGCATCTTCTTCATATTCATCTTAAAATTCATTTTTTAAAATAAGATTTCATTTGAAATTTTTTTCTTCTTTTCTCGGAATCTTAAAAAATGTACATTTCGTAGATTTGTGAATTTATTTTCGAATAATTCACACTTTTCTTAAAAAGTTTTTTGAATGTTGCAAAATAAAAAATTGCCCTTAAATCTTAGAGATTTTTTTAGATATTTCTGAAAATCTTTTGAAATATTTAAAAATTGTCTTTAATATCCTCTTTGAAAAAAATTACAAAATAAATATCATTACAAAATTTTCCTAGGAGTATAAAAAAAATTTGGTTCTCTTGAAACCTTATGAAAATCTCAAAAAGCTTTTCATTTTTTTTTTTTAATCTGTAAAAATCTCTGCAACATTTTTTTAAATTGCCTTAGAATCTTTCGATTTTTTTTACAATTTTGGAAATCTTTTGAAAACTTTTTAAATATTCTCTTCAAATTAATTTTTCAAAATAAAAAATCATCAAAAATTTTCCCAGGAATCTTAAAAAAAATTCTTATTTTTTTTAAATTCGTTTAAAATGCTTGAGAAACTTCAATACTTTATTTTAAAATCTTCAAAAATATACATTTTGTCTTTAGTTTTTCGAGGAATCTTACACATTTTTTTATTATTTTAAAATCTTTCAAAATTTTTCTAAATAAAAAAGTCACTTTTTAATTTTTTTATGAGACTCAACAAAAGTTTTTTATACTCTTAAAACGCATTTTTTCTCAAATTCTGTAATTTTGCGAAATTGCGAACTTTTACTTCAAAATTTTCTATACTCTGTTTCGTAATTTTAGGAAATCATTTTAAATGTTTAAAAATATTCCTCAATTTTCTCTAAAAATTTAAATTGTTTCTAAAATCATAAATAGGTTTCAAATTATTCGGATTTTTCTTAAAATGAAAAAAAAATGTTGCGAAACATAAAAAAATTGTCTTAAAATTTTGGCTCTACTTTTGCAACTATTTTAAGTAACTTTTAAAATGCTGAAAAACTTTTCAAATTATTCTCTTTAAATAAAAAAAAATCCAATAAAAATCTTAAAAATTTTTTTCCAGGAATCTCAATAACATTTTTTTTGAAACTTTTAAAATATTTAAAAACTTTTTAATTTTTTGTTCGAAACCCGCAAAAATCTACAAAAAATTGATTTTAAACAATTTTACGTTTTGAAATTTTTTAAGTATTTTCAAATATTCTCTTAAAATCAATCTTTCAAAATAAAAAATTATTAAAAATTTTCCCAGGAATCTTACAACATTTTTATTATTATATTTATACCGTTAAGAATCATTTAAAAAATTCAAAATTTTGTTTCAAAATGTTCAAAAATATACATTTTGTTGTTAATTTTTCAAGGAATCTTAAATATCTTTGAATTTTTTAAATGATTCAAATTTTTTCTACATTTTTTTTAATTTCTGAAAAATTAAAAAATTTGCTCTAAAATCTTCCAGATATATTTTTGACAATCTTAAAAATCTTTTTCAATATTCAGTAAGAATTTATTTTTCGCAATAAGAAGTCATTTGAAACTTTCTTATGAATCTTAAAAAAAAAATTGGTATCCTCTTGAAAAGTTTGAATATCTTAAAAAGCTTATTTTTCAAAATTTTCAAAAATGTGCATTTTGTTTTAAATTTTTTCAAATTTTAAATCATTGTTGAAATGTTTTCAAAACTTCTAAATGTTTAAATTTTTTTTAATGATTTAATTTTTTTTTATTCCTGCAAAATCAAAAAATTTGCTGTAAAATCTTCTAGATAACTTAATAAACATTTTGAAAATATTTTTTTATTTTTTTTTCAAATTAATTTAAAAACAAAAATTATTTGAATTTTTCTTCTTTTTCTATGAATTTTTCAAAAATTTACATTTTATAGATTTGTAAATATCTTTTAAAATGATTCACATTTTTCTTAGAATCTTTTTAAAATTGTGCAAAATGAAAAAATTATTCTAAAAATTAGGAGATTCTTTTTTAACAATTTCGGAAATATTTTGAAGAGTTAAATTTTTTTTTGAATAATCTGTTTAAAAAAGTTTTAAGATAAAAAATCTTTTTAACTTTTCTCAGGAATTTTGAGAAAATTTGTTTATCTTTTAAAACCTGAAAAATTGTTTAAAACCTTATAATTTTTTTGTTCAAAATCTGCAAATATCTATACAAAATTAAAAACATTGACTTAGAATCTTTCAGGTTATTTTTACAAATTTTCCCAGGAATCTTACAACATTTTTGTTATTATTTTTAAACCTTTCAAAATCGTTTCAAAACATTTCAAAATCTTAAAAAATCTATATTGCGCTAAAATTTTTTTTAATATCAGCAAAGAACAAGCTTCACTTTAAAGTTACAGTAAAAATATATTATTAAATACTAAAATTAAAATTTGTACATGTAATCCAGATTACTAAAACCCCAATTTTGAATTTGCCGCGCAGCCACGCGGTGAAAACCGTAGTCACGTGATGTAAACACATTCCTACAATCCGGATTTTCTCCACAAGTGCTGACCTAACCTCAAAAGTCAAAACTCGAAGACATCTCGTTTTCCTTAATTAAATTTACACTTTTTGAAATCATCCACCGAAAATGTTAACCGAGGACACTTGGAGTGAAATCATCGTCGCAGTGAAGGAAAACCGACACGAATTGATCCTGACTGGACCAACAATATCAAAAAAGATTTCAAGTTCCGGAATCGATCCGGCGCTCTTTAACCTTCAAAATCTTAATTTTTTGGATATCCACCAGACGGGATTGCAAGTTATTCCAGAAGAAATTGGAAAACTTGTCAACCTTACGAGCCTTGTACTGCATTCGAATAATCTTGAGAAACTGCCGAGTTCGATTAAAAATTTAACCAAACTGAAGGTGCTCGATTGTTCCAGGAACAAGCTGTCACATCTTCCTCAGGAAATTAGCAGATTGCCGCAGCTTGCTACTGTCAATTTGGGATCAAATCTTCTCACTGATTTGCCCTCGCAAGCTTCTAATCTAAAATTGGCTTTGCTGGACCTCTCGAATAATAAATTCGATCATTTTCCGGATGTTTGTTACGCGGAACTCGTGCATCTTGCGGAAGTCAGAGTGAATGGAAATTTGCTAAAGGAAATTCCGGCGAATATCAACGTTTTGGGATCCTTGAAACTGCTGGATTTAGCTGATAATAAAATTACTGGTACGTTTTTTATTCGAATTCTATACAGTAAGGGTTAACTTTTTAATATTAGGAATTTGAAAGTTAAATCAGGGTGGCTGCGGGTAAGGTAATTTTTAAAGATTTCTGGGAAATTTTCGAATAATTTTTTTGTTGAAAAATTAATTTTTGCAGAATACTTATAAAGATTTTAAAACTTTCAAAAGATTCCCAAAATTGTAAAAAATTAATTTTGTATAGATTTTTGCAGACTTCATACAAAAAATTAAAAAGTTTTTAAATGTTTCGAAAGGTTCATAGGGAAGTTTAAAATGATTTTTCTTTTGATTTTTTTTTTCATTCTAAGAGAATGATTTAAAAAGTTCCTAAACATTTCCAAAGTTCTCAAAAATGATTGGAAAAGTAGATCCAAGATTTTAAGACAACATTTTTTGTAGATTTAGGAAAAATGCGAATCATTTTTAAATCTAGTTATAAGTTTAGAAACAATTTGAAAAAAGTTAAAATTTGAAAAGATTTCAAAACATTTTTAAAAGTAGATTTTTTAAGATTTCGAAAAAAAAGCTTTTTGAGATTGATTTCCCAAAATTTACCCAATTTTACAAAACAGAGTGAAGAAAATTTTAAAGAAAAATTGTGAAATTTTGCAAGATTGCGAAATTTAAAAAAAAATTATGTTTAGAGAGAATACAAAATTTTTTTTGATGTTCCCAGGAAAATTTACTTTATTTTGATAAAGTAGTTTCAAGAGAAAAATAAAAAAGATTTACAAAATCGTAAAAAAGTTATCAGAAATAATTTAAAGCAAATTTTTCAATTTAAAAAAAAAATGTAGATATTTGAAGATTCTGAACAAAAATTTAGAATATTTTTAAGAATTTCACAAGGTTTTAAAATAATAAAAATTGTTTAAAGATTTCTAGAAAAACTGAAAACAAAATGTATATTTTTGAAGATTTCTAAATGAAATTTTAAAGTTTTTCAAGCATTTTGAAGGGATTTCAAAATTCCTGGGAAAATTTTAAATGATTTTTTATTTTGAAAAATTAATTTTCAAAATGTTTCAACTGAAAATTTAACTATTATACCAGTTAAATACGTTATAATATTAATTAAAAGGCTGTGTCTAGTCATCCCGAAAAATTGGGGGACTTGGAAAAGGGTAAGGTTGGACTAGTCATCCCGAATTTCGGGACGACGAGACACTTCGTAATTAAAAACTCTTTTTTGTAAAACATTTATTTTTTGACTAAAAATTCAATTATTCAATTTTTGGTTGAAAAATAATATTTTTCTGTTAAAAATTCGTCTTGTTTGATAGAAATTAATCTTCTTGGTTGAAAATCCATCATTTTGGTCTAAATTTCAATTATTTTATTTAAATATTCATCATCTTAGTTGAATTTTTTATAATCTTGGTTTAAAATTCATCTGTTTCATTAAACATTAAATTTTTTAACTTAAAATTAAATTATTAAATTTTTGGTTGATAATTTATCTTTTTTTTTCAGTAAAAATTAATTTTTTTTTAGTTTGAAAATGCAACTATTTCAGTTAAAGTTTCATTGTTTTTGTTGAAAACTCATGGTTTTGGTTCAAAATTGAAATATTTCAGTTAAGATTCATCACTCAGATTGAAAATTCACGAGTTAGGTTAAAAATTAATTTTATTAACTGAAAATGTAACTATTCCAGTTTTGGTTGGAGGTTGATTTTTTTAGTTCAAAATTCAACTACATATTTAGTTAAAAATGTTTCTCGTTTAATTGAAAACTCAACTATTTCGTTAAAAATTATTTTTTTTCTTTATTGTATTTTTCGGTGGAAAAGTAATCTTGTTTGAAAATTTATCTTTGTGGTTGAAAATACAAGTATTTCAGTTAAATATTCCTCATCTCTGTTGAAAATTTATCTTTTTGGCTTAAAATTCAACTATTTTAACTAATTTTTCTAACTGAAAGTTTAATTTTTCTATTTTTGTTAAAAATTTATATTTTTTAGTGGAAAATGTAAGTATTTTTTCGAAATTTCATTACTTAAAAATGTTTCGCTCTGTTGTGTTAAAGGGTGTTCAGAATGAACGTGATAAATTAAAATAAATGTTTGAGTTTTGAGGTAAAAATGAATATTTTACTTTTAGCTGACCGGGAGCGAAATCTATAAAAATATTGCAGACCACAAAAGTAAAAATAAATAAGACGGAATATTCAGGATGTATATGTAGACATTGCACTGAAAATTTCATCAGTTTGAATAAAAATATAATATTGTAGAGGAAAAAAAAAATTACATATAACTTATATAAAAAAATGTAAATTATTTTGTAAAAAGTTTACCGGGGAAAACCCCGGAATTTGGAATCGTCCGTTGAATCGCCACCCTGATAAAGCATTTTGAACAAAAAGTCAAAAAACTGTACATTTGTTTCTCGACAGCAAAACTCTTGTTCTTACGAAATTGGAAAATTGATTTATAAATTATTTGAGATTTTTTCGAAAAGGATTAATTTTAAATTTGCGTGAAGGGAGAAATTTTTTGTTTGACATAGCACAACTCGTTTCTTAAAATTATAAAAATTACAGCATGAGATTTTTTATAATTCTTAAATTTATCAACTTCGGGTTTTTTAGTTTTTTTTCGAAAGCAGTTAGGACTTTAAAATTTTGTTCTGTGTATCACATTTATCTACACAGCTATCTAGCCCAAAATATTTAAATTTCGTTAAAAAGAAAATATTCCTGGACGTAAACCTTCAATGTTCCCAAAGTAATTGTTTTTTTGTTGTTGTTGAAAATTAATATATTTTTACTGAAAATTTAACTACATAGTTGAAAATTTCAATGTTAATTCAGTTTCAGATTTCAAAGATTTGAAAAGGGTACAGTACAGCAGATTTTAAAGATTTTAAAAAACTTCAAAGATTTGAAACGATTTTAAGAGGTTTTAAAACATTTTAGATGACTTAAACGTTTTAACACAAATTTCCTAAATATTTCGTACATTTTATAAATATTTTAAGGATCTCAAAGATTTGAAAAAGGCGTGTACATCAGATTTCAAAGATTTCAGAAAAGTTTCGAACATTTCACAAAGATTTTAAAACTTTCAAAAGATTTCAAGGATTTTTATTATCTTAAAAAGGGTGTAGTGAACCATATTTGTAAGATTTCAAAACATTTTAAAGATTTTAAACGATTGCAAAATTTTTTAGGAGATATCAAAAGATTTCACAAAAGTTTCAAAGATTTCATAAAAAATTGATAAAAATTTCAAAAGAATACAATAATTTCAAGGATTTGAACGAGGGTACAATAAAGGGAATGTAAAAGATTTCAGAAAGAATTCACAAATATTTTAATATTCCAATAATTTAGAACGAATACAAAAGATTTCACAAATATTTCAAAGAATTCATAAGAATTTCAAATCATTCATAAGGATCTCAAAAGATTTCAAAAAGATTACAGTACACGAGTTTTAAAGGTTTCAAAACATTTAAAATACTTTTAATGGTTTCAAAAAGTTTCAACAAATTTGAGAATATTTTTAAAGATTTCAATTATTTTAAATGAAAAGAAAATATCTTACGAACAAACATTAAAGAAAGATTTCCAAAATTTCCTGGAAAACCTGGAATTGTCAGGGAATTTTTTTTTAAGTCTGGGCATTTTTTCGAGAGAGTGCTTAATTTTTTAAATTTAATTTAAATATAAAATAGAATAACAATGATTCTTCATTTTTAAAAGTAACTTTATATAACTGTATTTAACTATATTTTGTTAAAAGTGATTTTTTTTCTTTTTAATTAATTTTTTACACTAAAAAAAATCACTTTTTTTTGTTGAAAATTGATCGTTTTCACTTGAAAATTCAAGTATCTGGTTTAAAATTGATGTATTATGCTAAAAATTCGTTCTTTTTGGTAGAAAATTTTTCTTAATGCTTGAAAATTCAACAGCTTATTTGCAATTTCTTCTGTCTTGACTGAAAAATCTGTCTTAGTTGAAAATTTAACTCATGTTAAAAATCCTAATTTTTATTGAATTCAACAGTTTTTTATTGAAAATAAAAACCTTTTTTGGTTGAAATATCATCTAGTGCATTTTTTTGTTCAGAATTCGTATTGTTTGTAATGAAAATTTAATTACGTGGCTAAAAGTAAGACTATTTTGTTACAAATTAATCTTCATGGTTGAAGATTCATAATTTTAACTTAAATTTATACTTTTGGTTGAAAAATGAGCTAGTTGCTTAAAAATTCATTTTTTGCGGAAAATTCAACTATTTCAGTTAAAAGTTTAATTATTTTGTTGAAAATTTGTTGTTTTTTTAATTGGAAAATTAATTCTTCAGCTAAAAATGTAATTATTTCCGTTGAATAGTCCATCATTTTAGTTAGAATTGTATCTTTTTGTTTGAGTATTAAAATTTCTTAACTAAAAACGTTACTATTTAGTTTTTGGTTAAAAATTAATCTTAGCTTTAAAATTTATCGTTTTTATTTAAAATTTAATTATTCCGGTTGAAGATTCATCATTTTAATTGAAAATTCATCACTTTAATTTAAAATGTAATCATGTTTGTTAATTTTTTTAAACTGAAAATGTATCTAACTATTCCAATTGAATATCCTACAATTCCAGTTGAAAATTGATAATTTTTTAATTGAAAATTTAACTATTTAATGTTTGTCTAACAATGCATCTTCTTTAGTTGAAAATTTATATATTTTGTTAAAGATTTCGTTGTTTTTATTCGTAGAAATTAATCTTGTTGGTTGATAATTTAAATATTCTAGTTAAAGATTCATTATTTTAGTTGCAAATTTATCTTTTTGCTTGAAAATTTAACTATTTCAGTGAAACATTCATTGTTGTTGAAAATTCAAATTTTTTACTTCAAAATTTAACTGTTTAGTTGAAAATGCATGTATTTTGTTGAAAAATCATATTTTTTAGAATAGAATTAATCTTCTTGTTTAAAGAATTATATTTTTTGTGAAAAAAAATCAAGTTTGCTAGATAAATAAGCATAATTTTAGTCGAAAATTTATCTTTTTGTTTGAAAGTAAAACAACTTGGTTAAAACTTAAACTTTTTTGTTAAAAATTTATCTTTTTTGTTTGAAATTCATCTATTCCAGTTTATGATCTTAATTTTCATTTGAAAGTTTATCACTTTTGTCTAAAATGTGTTGTCTTTTGTGGAAAATTACTTTTTTTTAACTAACAATTTAACTATTCCATTTTGGGTTGAAAATTGATCTTTTTTAATTCAAAATTCTACTCTTTGGTTCACAAATTGATCTTTTTAGTTCAAAGTTCAACTGTTTGTTCTTTTTGGTAGAAAGTTATTCTTTTTGGTTAAGAATTTAATTATTTAGTTAAAAATTCATCTATATTGTTGAAAATGCAATATCTTCACTTGAAAAATTAGGAATTTGAATCGGTTTAAATTTAATTCAATATAGCACCCACATTAATTTTACCTGAATATATATTGAATTTTAAATATAAAAAGTTAAAGTATAAATTTGTTTGAATCATTATCTTAATTCAGGAACTTTAGAGACAAAACAAACAAATAATCAGATATGTTTTTAGTATTATCAAATATTTAATTAATCGATGGGACTAATATATTTAAGAATAAAAAAGATTTACCAACAAAGATTAAAGAAAGATTTCACAAGTATTTTAAAGATTACCTAAAGATTTACAATAAAAAATTCATATATTTTAGTAGAAAATTCCACTTTTTTTGTAGAAATTTTGAATTTTAGTTTGAAAATTGAACTATTTGGTTGAAAACTTTATTACTTTTTTTAAATTGAACTATCTGGTTGAAAATTTGATTACTTTGGTAAAAAATCATGCTTTTTGGTTAAAAATTAACTTTTCCGTTAGAACTGAGTTGAAAATTCGTCTACTTTGCTAGAAAATTCAACAATTTGGTTTAAAAATTAGTTTTTGTGTTTAAAATTCATATCTTTAAATTGAAAATATGACTGTTTTTCTATAAAATTGGCTTAGCTTGAAAATTCAAGAATTTGGTTGAAATTAACTGTCTTTCTTGAATAAAAAATGTTTTTTTAGTTGAAAGTTCATCTACTTTGGTAGAAAATTCAACTATTTGGTAAAAATCATTAAAAATTAGACTGCTTTTCCAGAAAAAATGCCGTTTAGCTTGAAAATTCAGTAATTTGGTTGAAATTTGTTTTCTCTTTCTATTGCAAAATCTTTCTTAGTTGAAAAACACTTAAGAATATTTCAAAAGATTTCAATGATTTTATACGAACACAAAAGATTTCGCAAACAAAAATTAAAGAAAGATTTCATAAATATTGTAAAGATTTCATTAAGATTTTAAAAGATTTAAAAAAATTACAAAATGATTTCAAAGATTTCAAGGATTTTAAAATTTTTACAAAAGCTTTAAAAAATTAAAAAGTGACAAAAGTCAGGGAATTTCTGTAATAAACACTATAAGTAAGTGTCCACAATAATCGGTGCTGCTGCACGGTCACTTTTAGTGAATTTTTTTCTCCACTTACTTTTTAGTCGCTTTTTAAGATAAAGTAACCAGAAAATCGTCGTCTGCATTTCGTTTTCTCTCTGATTTTTAAACAATCTGCTCTTTTAAGAGCATTATTATACGGGAATATTTTTCTCAAATCAAACATATTCCGCTCTGTTCCTCACTCGTATCACGATACGATAGACGGTTACTGGGACGCCCTTCAAGCTGTCGCCTAGTAGTCAACTATCGTATCCAATAATCTAGCTCAGTGTTCTTCCAAGGGAATCTAACTGGGTCGCTCAACAAGCAGAACCCGGAGATTTCTTTGGATGGGACTGAGTTACCGAAAGAGGAAGGCTCTGCGGAAATTCTGGAACCGCCCCACACCGAGTCGTCAGCAGGAGCTGACGACCAGCTCATCCACTGACTGCCAACAGGAGTTGGCAGTCTTCAATCCCACTCGTCAGCAGGTGTTGACGAGTGCCCACACCATAAATGAACAGGAGTTCACTCTTAACTGCACGCAGGGACCGACGGTCTCCAGTTATCTCAGGAGGAATAATTTCTGCGCCTCTAAACATATTTAAAGAAACGTATCCCGATTACCCTGGGAACGTATCAAAACTTTTTATTTAATGAAATCTATTTGTTTTTTAGAATTCTCGTTTGCGTTGATGCCGTAGATAGATGCAGTTTTTCTTTGGCGAATCGATTGATGTGAAAATCTCGTTTTCATGAAAAATGTAATATAAGTGTCTTTTTAACTTGTACGACCGAACAATGGATTTCATTTATGCAAATATAATTTGCAAATCCACGGGATTTCATGCTAAAAAGAAGAAAATTTAAGTTACTACATGTTGTTCATTATTTTAAGTATTTTTTCTGCACACATAGCCTTTGGTCTAATTTTCTTCGTTTGAAAAAATATGTATTACAAATTGGAGTTCGTTATTTAAAAAAAATTTATTATATAATTTTGCTACTATTTTCAAAATTTATGGCCACTATTGACACTATTTTTGATCTCAATATTGTGATTTTTTCAAAAGTTTCTTATCCTATTAATGTTATTTTTGCAGCTACACAACAGGTTCGATAAGCTGAAGAAGGACCATACCGAAGAAAAGAAAAAGCTCGAGGAGAGTCGCAAAAAATTGGAGGACGATATCCAGGAGTTCAACCGTCGAAAGGTCCAGGTTGCTCAACAATCGCAACATCATACCCTAACTTTAGGAAAAAGCAAGAAAAAGTAAAAGCAGAAAGTTTTATCCCGATATATATTTTAATTCGATCAAGTAATTAGTTTTATTTATCAGTTACTCTTCCTACAGTATATTTCTTTTTGAAGGGAGCAAGTAAAAGCAAATAGAAGAGAGAATTACACTAGATGAATCAGAAGTAATAGGCAGCATTGCGTTTTAAGTTCTGATCACTCTCCAAAGTTAGAAATGTGACATTTCAATTTTAATACATTTGTATGTATTTAATTACTCCCTAAGGTCCTTTATACACGCACACTGAATAAATTGAAGAATATTTAGATAAAATTAATGCCCGTGCACTTAATTCTTTATTAATTATTATTATTATTATATAATCTACCATTTATTCTATTATTTTTTCTATTAATTTTGTGTTTTAGAATAAATTGAGTACATTTTAAAAAGCGTGATGCAAAATTTGAAAATGATTCATTTTTAATGACTTAGTTTCAAAATTATAATTTAAGAATACTTTAATGTTAAAATAAGTTTGGAATTGTTTCATTTTTAACGCTTTAAGTTTAGATTAGTTGATTTTAAAATTTTCCAATTTATCCAATCACTTTGAATGTCACTTGATACTATATGATAATTATAATAAATACCTGATAATAATTCTTATTTCAATTTAAAATTACATCTTTGAATACATAACTCTAAAAGAGTTTCATTTTTAGGGCTAATACTTTTTAATTGTACGTTATTAAAAGTTCCATAAATTTATGAATTTGAAATATTATTTTATATACTTTCAACTCAGATGATTTCTGATGCTTAAGTTTATACTTAAGTATTTCATACTTAAATTGAACATTCTTTCAGGTTTGAAAATTTGAGTTTTTTTTTTATTTTAATGACTTGGAAAAATATTTGTTAACCAGTAAAAGAAAAACTTTTTATTTTTAGAGGCCACTCTGAAAAATGCATATTTATCAAAAATTCATTGAAAACAGTGTGCAATTTTAGCCCAAACAGAGCATTTTTCTCGGAAAAAAATTCTTTCCTATCTTATACATCGAACTAGTTTCGCAAATTTACCAAAGTAGAGCAAATTGTTAACACTTAAGATTTAGCTTTTTTGTAAATAATTTAAGTTAACAAATATAAAATTTGCATACTGTTTTCGCGGGAAAAAATTCTTTTGTACCTTATATGTATCGTAATTAGGTATTTTCACTTTAACCACCAGCTAACTTCACTTCGCTAAGTGCTGAGGGGAGAACAATTAACCAAATGCATGGAACAAAACTTTATTGTTGTAATATCTTCGTAATGAATAATAATAATTATAATTTTATTATTTCATTGAATAATTATTAATATTTTAAAACTATTTTTTAAATACACTTACATATAAAAAATTAGTTTTTACGAAGATATTATCAAAATAGGGCAAAAATGGACCGAATCCCATGCATT
>JAUELO010000230.1:1140740-1150941 GCA_032357855.1 Amphibolips quercusostensackenii | reverse complement strand
AGAAAATGAATACAATACCCAAAAACGATGAATTTTTTGACAAAATAATTAAATTTTCAACAAAATATAATGGGATTTTTAACAGACATTTTTTCACGAAAATAGAGGAATAAATTTTTTAAAGAAAAATTAATGCAGGCACTTATATTAAATTCAAATAGAAACGTTTACAAATTCCTAATATTTCATGTAAAAATATTGCAGTTTTAATCAAAAAGATCAATTTTCAACCCAGAAGATTAATTTTCTGCCAAAAAAGATGGATTTTTAATTAAAATAATGAATCTTCAACAACAAAAATTTGTGCACAAAGTAGTTTAGCTTTAAACTAAGTAATTGATTTTTCAACCAAAAATTTTAATTCTTTACGAAACATGTAATAGTTGATACTTCAACTAATAAGTTTTTTTTTTATTTGAATTCATGAAAAGTAGAATTCAATAAAAAAATACGCATTTTTAACAAAATAGTTGACTTCTCAACCGAAACAAATAATTTTTCAACTAAGAACTTCCATTTTTAACCAAAAAGCATGAATTTTCAACAAAGAAGATTAATTTTCTGTCAAAAAAGACGACTTTTTAATCAAATACATGAATTTTTAACTAGAAAACGAGTTTCAATGACATTTTGAACCAAAATGATGAATCTTTGAAAAGAAAAAAAATGTTTAATACAAGAGTGAACCAGATAGTTTAAATTTTAAACAAAACAATGTTTTTTGACCAAGACAATTCATTTAGTACTAAAAAATATACATTTTTTACAAAGCACATGAGTTTTCAACTATAAAAGGTACATTTTCAAACAAAAATAGAATCATTAAATTTTTAAATAAAAAAGTTTATTTTCAATAAAAAATGAAACGAAATTTCAATCAAAAAGATTATTCTTTTTTAAATAAATGAATGAATTTTTAACCAAATAGTTGAATTTTCAAATTAAATGATAAATCTTCAACAAAAAAAAAATGTTATAAAGTAGTTCAAATTTAAATCAAGTAGCTGATTTTTCAATCAAAAAATACAATTTCTCAAAGAAATATGTAATCGTTAAAATATTTCAACCAAGGAGTATTTTTATTTGGAATCAAGAAAGGTAGAATTTAAACAAAATAGATGAATTTTCAACGAAATAATTAAATTCTTAACCAAAACAGATACTTTTTTAACCAAAGAAAGGTAGAATTTAAACAAAATAGATGAATTTTCAACGAAATAGTTAAATTCTTAACCAAAACAGATACTTTTTTAACCAAACAGTTGCATTTTTAATAAAAAGCCTGCATTTTCAACAAAGAAGATACATTTTTTGTTAAAAAAAAATCATTTTCTTTCAGTAAAATACACGAATTTAAAACTTTTCAAGAAAATAGTTAAATTTTTAACCAAGGAGATGAATTTTGAACTAAAATTATAAATCTTCAAAAAGAAAAAAAAATTCAACTAGAAAAGATAAATTTTCAAACAAAATGGAATAGTTAAATTTTCAATTAAAGAAATTAATTTTGAACCAAAAAGATGAATCTTTTTAAATAGATGAATTTTTTTTAACAAATCAAGCAAATTAAGCAAATGCCAAAATTTCCAGACAAGAAGATTAATTTTCTCTCAAAAAAGCCGAATTTTCTTTTAACAAAGTACATGAATTTTCAAATAGAAAGGAATTTTCAATAAAAAATATAAATTTTCCACCAAAAATCGAATAGTCAAATATTTGCTTAAAAGAGTTCAACATTCAACCGAATAGTTGAATATTGAACCAAAAAGATGATTTTTGACAAAGAAAATTAATTTAGTACTAAAAAAGACGAATTTCCACCGAAGCAGTTGAATTTTCAGGTAAACAAATTAAAAATTCCAACCAAATAGTTGAATTTTTAACTAAAAAAGATACCTTTTCAAACAAAAATAGAATATTTGAATATTCAATTAAAAAAATTAGTTTTCCACTATAAATTAGACTAATTTTCAACAGAGAAGATGAATTTTCAACTAAAATTATGAATCTTTAACCAAATAGTTGAATTTTCAACCAAATAATGATTTTTTGACTAAAGAGATTAATGTAATACCAAAAAAGACGAATCTACTACCAAAAACGACGAATTTGTGACGAATTTTCAACAAGATAGTTTAATTTTTAACCAAAGAGATGAGTATTTGAAAAAAAAATTTTAACAAAGTAGTTCAACTGTTAAACAGTTGAATTTTTAATCAGAAAAGATTAATTTTGGAGCAAATAGTTAAATTTTCTACCAAAATAATTAAATTTTCAACAAAATATTTAAATTTTAAACCGATATTTTTTCACGATAATAGAAGAATAAATTCTTTAAAATAAAATTAATGCAGGTACTAACATTAAATTAAAATAAAAACGTTTACAACTTTCTTATTTTTCAAGTAAAAATATTGCAGTTTCAACCAAAAAAGACGAATTCTCAATGAATCATAAAATAGTTGATATTTCAACCAGTAACTTTTTTCATTTGAAATCAAGAAAAATAGAATTCAATTTTAAAAAGAAACGAATTTTTAACAAAATAGTTGAATGTTAAACCGAAACAGATCATTTTAAACCAAAGAGTTGCATTTGTAACCAAAAAGCCTGAATTTTCAACCAAGAGGATTAATTTTCTACCAAAAATACGAATTTTCAATTAAATACAAAAAAAAAACTACAAAAAACAATGAATTTTCAAGAAAATACTTAAATTTGCAACCAAAGAGATGAATTTCGTACTAAAATGATAAATCTTTTTAAAAAATGGAATTCAACATTCAACAAAATAGTTTAATTTTGAACTAAAAAGATAATTTTTTTGCGAAAAAAATTAACGTAGTACCAAAAAACACGAATTTTCAAGAAAATACGTGGATTTTTAGCTAAATAGTTCAATTTTCAACTAAAGGCACTAAATTTTTAACCTAATAGTTGAATTTTGAACTAAAAAAGATAAATTTTCATGCAAAAATGGAATAGTTAAATTTTCATTTAAAAAAATTACTTTTCCATTAAAAATTAAACTAATTTTCAACCAAAGAAATTATTCTTTTTGAAAATATTCATTTTTCACATAATAGTTCAACTGTCAAACAAGTAGTTGAATTTTTAACCAAATAGGTGTATTTTCAATTACAAATATCAATTTTTAATCAAATTTTTTTATTTTTAACCCACATTTTTAAGAAAATAGAAGATTTAATTCTTTAAAATAAAATTAATGTAAGTACTAATATTTAATTTACATAGAAGCGTTTATAAATCCCTAATATATTTTTACAAATAAAATTAATGTAGGTACTTATATTAAATTTGAATGAAAACGTTTATAAATTCCTAAATTTTCAAGTAAAAATATTGCATTTCCAATCAGAAAGGTGAATTTTCAATTAAAATGCTGAATCTTTAGCCGCAAAAAAAATTTTCTGCAAAGTAGTATATCTTTAAATCTAGAAGTCGATTGAAAAAAAAGATGAATTCTTATCGAAACATATAATATTAATCGGGGTATCTACCCTACCTGGAAAACCCGGAAAACCTAGAAATGTTAGGGAATTTTTCTCAAGGCCAAGGAATTTTTTTTAAAGCGTGCTTGATTTTTTTTTAAATTACAATATAACATTGAACAAAAATAATTCCTAATTTGTACAGCTAGCTTTATATTACTGTGTTTAACTATTTTGTTGAAAATTCGTTTTTTTTGTTTGAAAAAAAATTGTTCAATTTAAAATTTAACTATTCTATTTTTGGTTGAAAATTCATGTATTTTGTGTTAAAAATTCGTTCTTATTGGTAGAAAATTATTCTTCGTTGATAATTAATTTTTCCTTCAATATTAAACAGTTTGCCATTTTATCTCACTCTTGACTGAGAAATCTTTTTTAGCTAAAAAATCTTTCTTAGCTGAAAATTCAATTCATGTTAAACAGTCTTTTTTGATGAAATCAACTATTTTTGATTAAAAGTTGAAATCTTCTAAGGTTAAAATATCAATAACTATATTTTGTCACTAGAATTCATCTTTTTTCTAGTAAAAATTTAATTACTGAAGAGCTGAAAATTAATTTTCTTTTGTAATGAAAATTTAACTTTTCTAGATGAAACCTTAACTATTATGTTGATTTTTTTTGGTTGAAGATTAATTTTTTTAAATTAAAAATATAACTATTCTAGTTGAATATTCCATCATCTATTTCTTTGAAAAATAATTTTTTTTTAAACTGAAAATGTAATTCTTCTAATTGAATATTCCATCATTTTAGTTGAAAATCCATATCTTTGATTGAATATTAATTTTTTCAAGTAAAAATTTAACTATTCATTTTGTGGTTGACAATTTATCCTTTTTTAGTGAAAAATTCATGTATTTAATAGAAAATTTATCTTTTTGATTGAAAATTTACTTATTCTACTTAAATATTCATCATTTTAGTTGAAAATTCCTCAATTTTGTTAAAAATTAATTTTTCAACTGAAAATTTAACTATTCCATTTTTTGTTGAAAACTTATATTTTTCAGTTCAAAATTCAACTATTTGGTTGAAATTTTTTTTTTTGTTTGTTTTTGTTGACAATCCAACTATTTTGTTGACAATTCGGGCATTTTAATGAAAAATTGTCTTTTTTGGTAGAAAAGTAATTTTCTTGATTAAAAATTAGTCTTTGCTTAAAACTTCATCAGTTTGGTAGAAAATTTAAGTTGTCCATTTTTGGTTGAAAATTAATCTTGTTCAGTTCAAAATTCAACTGTTTGGTTGAAAATTTTTTTTTTTTTTTTTAGTTGGAAATTCAACTGTGTGTTTTTTTTAAATGAGGTATTTTGTTGAAAAATAGTTTTTTTTGGTAGAAAATCATCAATCTTATTATTTGAAAGTCAATCTTTCTGCTTAAAAATTTATTAGTTTTGTTGAAAATTAATTTTTTAAACTGAAAATTTAAATATGCCATTTTCGGTTGAAAGATAATCTTTTTTACTTTAAAATGCAACTATTTGATTGAAAATTTGTCTGTTTTAGTTGAAAATTCAACTATTTTGTTCAAAATGCACGTATTTTGTTTAAAAATAGTTTTTTTTTGTAGAAAATCATTCTTCTTGTTTGAAAATTAATTTTCCAGCTTAAAAATTCATCTTTTTGGTTGAAAATTCAAGTATTTCAATTAAAGATTCAAAATTTTAGTTAAAAATTCAGATTTTTGGTTGACAATAAAACTACTTGTTTGATAGTTAAACTCTTTTGTTGAAAATTCATCATTTTGGTTTAAAATTCATCTATTCTAGTTGAAGAATCATCATTCTAGTTGATGGTTCACCACATTAGTTGAAAATTTGTTTGTCATGGGAAATTATTTTTTTTAGCTGAAAATTAAAGTTCTATTTTTGGTTGAAAACCGATCTTTTTTAGTGCAAAATTCAACTCTTTGGTTCAAATTGATATTTTTAGTTGATAGTTCAACTATTTGATTGAGAATTCATATATTTTGTTGAAAAGTCGTATTTTTGGTAGAAAATTGATTTTTTTTGTTTAAATATTCAACTATTTTGTACCCACATTAATTTTACCTAAATATGCACTGAATTTTAAGCATGAGGAGATAAAATAAAAACTTGTTTGAATTATTATTTAAACCCATAAACTTTAGGGAAAAATTCAATAAATGATTAATTATGTTTTTAGTATTAATTAATTATCTAATTATTTAATGGTCCTAATATATCTAAGAATATCTTGTAATATGATTTATCGTTCTAAAAAATGCGAAATATTTTAATGGCTCGGTACAATGAAAAATTATACCTGGAAAAAAAATTGAGACACCTGGAAAGAAACCTGAAATTATCAGGGAATTTTCGCCTAAAATTTGTGTAGACACCCTAGGTATAGTTTTAAAAATTCCAAAGAATTTAACGAGATTTCAACAAATTTTAAAGAATTCCAAAGAATTTTGAAATGTTTCAGGAAATTTCAAAAAATTTAATAATATTTAAATTATTTCAAGGGATTCTATCGGACCTCTTTTTCTAGTTGGAAATTCATCAATTTGTTCGAAAATGTAACTATTTTTTTGAAAATTAGTTTTTGTTGTTGAAAAATTAGGTTTTTTTTCGTTTGAAAATTAGTTTTTTTTAAATGAAAATGTAATTATTTTAATTGAATATTCCATCACTCTAATTGACAATTTATATCTTTTGTTGAACATTAATTTTTTTAACTGAAAATTCAACTATTCATTTTTCGATTTAAAATTTAACCATCCCGGTTGACGATTCATAATTTTAGTTGAAAATTCATCTTTTGGATTTAAAATTTAACTATTCCAGTTAAAGATTCATCATTTTAGTTGAGAATTCATCAGTTTGATTCAAAATTAATTTTTCAACTGAAAATTTAACTATTTCATTATTGGTTGAAAATTGATATTTTTGGTTGAAAATTCAACTATTTGGTTCAAAAAATTTTCTGTTATAGTTAAAAAGTCATCTGTTTTGTTGAAAATTTATCACTATAGGTAATATTTTTGTTGGAAAATTAATTATTCTAAATGCAAATTCAATATTCCTTTTTTGTACAAATCTGATCTTTTTTAGTTTGAAAATTCACTATTTAATTAAAAATTTATATTTTTCCTTAAAAATTCAACTATTTTAACCATTTTGTTGAAAATTCATATATTTGTTAAAAAGTCGTCTTTTTGTTAGAAAGTCAATCTTCTTTTTTGAAAATTCATCCTTTTGGTTGAAAATTTATTTATTCTAGTTAAATATTCAGAATTTTTTCTTGAAATTCATCTTTTTGTTTAAAAATTAAACTCTTTTGTTAAAAATACATCTTTTTGGTTTAAGATTCCACTTTTCCAGTTGAAGATTCATCATTTTACTTGAAAATTCATCTGTTTGGTTCAAAATTAATTTTTTAACTAAAAATTGAACTATTTCATTTTTGGTTGAAAATTGATATTTTTGGTTGAAAATTTAACTATTTGGTTTTTAAAATTGTCTTTTTTAGTTGAAAATTCATCTATTTTGTGGAAAATTTATCACTAGGTAATTTTTTTGTTGGAAAATTAATTATTCTGAACCTTTTTTGTACAAAACTGATCTTTATTAGTTTCAAAATTCACTATTTAATTGAAAATTTAATATTTTTTTTTTCATTGGAAATTCAACCATTTTAACTATTTCGTTGAAAATTCATAGATTTTGTTCAAAAATCGTCTTTTTTGTCAAAAAGTTGATCTTCTTTTTTGAAAATTCATTCTTTTGTTTAAAAATTTAATTATTCCAATTAAATATTCATAATTTATTTGAAAATTCATCTTTTTGTTTGAAAATTAAACTCTTGTTAAAAATACATCTTTCTGGTTTAAAATTCCACTTTCCCAGTTGAAGATTTATCATTTCACTTGAAGATTCATCACTTTGGTTCAAAATTATTTTTTTAACTGAAAATTTAACTATTTCATTATTGGTTGGAAATTGATATTTTTGGTTGAAAATTCAACTGTTTGGTTTAAAAAATTGTCTTTTTTAGTTAAAAAGTCATCTGGAAATTTAATTTTTTGTTTTCATTGCAAATTCAACTATTTTAACCATTTCGTTGAAAATTCATATATTTTGTTGAAAAATCGCCTTTTTTGACAGAAAATTGATCTTTTTTTGAAAATTCATCCTTTTGGTTGAAAATTTATGTATTTCAGTTAAATATTCATTTGCAAAATAATTTTATTTATTTCACTTAAAAATTAATCACTTTGGACAATTTTTTAAAACTAATTTTTGTAGATGAAAATTAAATTATTTCATTTTTTGTACAAAACTGATAGTTTTCATTTGAAAATTCAACTACTTCGTTGAAAATTGATCTTTTTTAGTCGAGAATTCAACTATTTGGTTAAGAATCAATACATTTTGTTCAAAAATCGTGTTTTTGTGTAGAAAATTAATCTTTTTGGTTAAAAATTCAACTATTTTGTTAAAAAATCATCTATCTTGTAGAAAATGCAATATTTTCACTTTAAAAATTAGGAGTTTTAAGCGGTTAAAGTTGAATGTATATAGTACCCACAATCATATTTCCTAATTATGCACTGAATTTTTAATATTAGAACGTATAATAAAAATTTGTTTCAATTAATATTCAAAGTCAGGAACTTCAGGGACAGATTAGTAAATGTTTAATTATGTTTCTATAATTATTTAATTATTATTCATAATTATTTTATAATTATTATTACAGACTATCGATTAAATAAATAATTATTTTATTAATCGATGGTTCTAATATATTTAAGAATATCTTGTGATGTAAATTATCATTTTAAAAAATGCGAAGTAAATGGCTCCGTACTATGAACAATTATACCTGGAAAAACTTTGAAATACCTGGAAAAAACCTAAAATCGTCATGGAATTTTTTTCCAGGATTTGGGTAGATACTCTGTTAATGCAAAAATTTAAAGGCCTCCAAGTTTTTGCATTATTATTAACCAGTCTGAAGCAAATTTATATAATGAAACATGTAATAGTTGATATTTCAGACAATGAAAAATCTTTCGAATTTTCATTCAGAAAAAAAGAAATTAAATTATATAATATGAAATTATGAATCACTCGATTTCCCCATCATGTCCCGGTTAGCCCTGACTTACAGTTTTTGGACGTCCCTATAATAAAAATTTCAAACCCTTTTTTTCCAGGCAAGTAATGGACCAATTCCTGAAGGAACTCGTAACCCTGGGACTAGGGTGCTCACTAGACTCGAGCGATTCTGAAGAATTTCACAAACTGACAGTAGAGCAGGTGAAAGTTGTAGATATGGAAGGAAATATGAAACAAGTTTATCCTTGCAGGACAGATTTGAACTTTGAGGACAACAGTATCGCGATAAATCGCGAGTAAAAACGCCCACAACTTTTAGGAATATATAATAAAATATATTTAATTATCCACACACTGTCGACAAAAATTACAAATCAGGAGATCCTTTAAATGTAAAGAATCTTCTTTATTTTTCTGTTCTGAAACAGATTCTTTTTAATTTTTTACTTGCTTCAAATCTGTAAGAATGTATAGAGTTTATACTTTTTTATTTCGTTATTTCATATTGTTATCCAAAGCACAGTTTTTGCACAAAAGATTTCTTTATTTTTGCCCATTTCCTAAGGATTTTTTGTTATTGCGATTTGAAAGGAGAATCAAGAATTAAAAGTGAACTTTTTTCAGTTTTTTAGTTTGGACTTTCTAGAGTGTAGATTAAACAAAATGAAAAAGGCGTGTCATTTAAAGTTACTTTATTTTTGGATTTGATTTCGATTTATTTATTTATTTGAATAATAAATATGTATTTCCTAAATATTTATAGGAGCAAAATTGAAAAATAAATTTGAATACTTTTAAGGGAATCCTAATCTTTATACAATTTGATTTTTTTGTAAGGAAAATAAAATTTATTTTGTTTCATAGTGGCGTGCGAAAATTTTTTTAAATGTTGATTTAGAATGCGTTATACTAACGTATTTTACTTTAAAAATGGTCGATTTTGTGTCTTAATTTTTAGGCATAGATTTTTAATTAAAATAATTTTAAAATTTAGTTTATAAAAATTAATTAATGATTTAAAACAGAGTGTTTAAAATTGAACAATAATGGATTTTACAAGACGATTCTGAATCAGTTCAAAATTAAATAATTTACATACTTTAAACAATTATGAACTATTTTCCATTTTAAAATAATTTCAGATTTATAATTAAACGCTTTTATTTAATTTCAAATACTCTAAATATTTTTTCAGTCTTAAATATTCCATTTTAACCCATTAAATTTGAAAATTTTTAAGAAAGAGACGGAACAATTTTTAAATATTTAGCAATATTTTACTGTTCTTTTAAAACGAGCAATTATAAATAAAATATTCAAAACTAAATAATTTGAAACTGAATTGTCTGAAATAAAAAGCCTTGAATCTTTAAAATTTCAGAATACTGAATATAAACTTTTAACTTCATAAATTTAATTATTTCATATTTAAAATTTTAAGTGAAACTGTTGAACTTTTGTGTATAAATAACAATTGAACAATTATTTATCTGAAAAGGCTTAAAATTAAAATTAATCAATTTGAAAGGACTTACGTATAAAAAAAAATCTGCCCGCTTCGCGGGCATACATTCTCATCGCGCACTTCGCTCGCAAGTT
>JAUELO010000230.1:1119723-1131203 GCA_032357855.1 Amphibolips quercusostensackenii | reverse complement strand
TTAAATATTTCATCCAAAATTCATTTTTTGTGGTTGCGAATTCAACCACTTTGTTGAAAGTCGAACTATTTTATAGAAAATTCATTTATTTTTGGTTGAGAATTATTTTTTTTACCGAAAATTTAATTATTCCATTTTTGGTCAAAAATTGAACGTTTCTAGTTGAAAATTCAATTCTTTAGTTGAAAATTCAATTACTACTTTGTTAAAAATTCATTTTATTGGTTGAAGGTTTACCTATTTTATTGGAAATTTACTTTTTTTGTTGGAAATTAAATTTCTTCACTAAAAATTTAACTATTCCATTTGCGGCTGAAAAATGGTAGTTTTTAGTTGAAAATTGGTCGTTTCTAGTATACCTATAAATTTTTTACTATCAAATTTTTCATTGAGAATTCATCGTTTTTAGATAAAAAATTCAACCACTTGGTTGCAATTTTAACTATTTTGTTAAAAATTCGTTTCATTTTTGGTTGAGAATTATTTTTTTCCGAAAATTCAATTATTCCATTTTTGGTAAAAAAAATAAACTTTTTTAGTTGAAAATTTAATTATTTTGTTGAACATTCAACTACATATATTGTTAAAAAATTATTTTATTGGTTGAAGGTTTAACTATTTTGTTAAAAATTTGTCGTATTTATTTTATAATTTTATTACTATTAAATTTTTCATTAAGAATTCATCTATTTTGGTTAAAAATTCAACCACTTTGCTGAAAGCCGAAATATTTGGTTGATAATTCGTTTTCCTTGGTATAAAATTAATCTTCTTTCTTTAAAATTCAGCTACCTAGTTTAAAATCGAACTACTTTTTGAAAATTTCTTTTTATTCATTCTTTTTATCTGAAAAGGCTATTATTATATTTTTGGTTGAAAATTCATCCTTTTTGCTCAACATTTATATCGATTGTTTGAAAATTTAATTATTTGTTTAAAGGATTAATTATTTGTTAAAAATCAAATAATGTTATTGATAAGACATACTTTTTGGTTCAAAATTTAACTATTTAGTTAATAAATGAATTTTCTTTAAATTCGTCTTTTTGTCTTAATAAATCAACTATTTTGTTGAAAATTCATCGTTATAACTTGAAAATGCAACAATTTGGTTGCATTTTTTTCTCTCTTGACTGAAAGATCTTTTTTGTTTGAAAAAATTAACTTTTTTGGATGACTTCAACTATTTTTTATTTAAAATTGAAATATCTTTTAGTTGGAATATCAGGTATTGCATTTTTCGTTGTAAATTTGTCTTTTTTGGTAGAAAATTAATATCATTGGTTGAAGATTTAACAATTTTGTTGAAAATTCGTTTTTTTTCTTTGTAAATTAATTTTAATAACTGAAAATTTAACTATTTCATTGATGATTGAAAACTCGGCTTTTTTATGAAGAATTAATATCATTGGTTAAAAAATACAGTTATTTGGTTAAAAATTGAACTACTTTCTTCCAAATTAATTTTATTGGTTGAAAATTTAACTATTTTGTTAAGAATTCGTTTTTTTGTTGACAATTAATTTTTTAACTGCAAATTGAACTATTCCATTTTTGGTTAAAAATTGATTGTTTTTAGTGAAGATTCAATTGTTTGGTCGAAAATTAATGTGTTTTGGTGATAATTCGTCTTCCTTGGTAAAAAATTAATCTTCTTGGTTTAAAATTTAAAAGTCATAGTTTTTAGTTGAAAATTCAACTATTTGGTTGCAAATAGCCTTTTTTTATTGAAAATTCCTATTTTCGGGTTGAAAAGTCAACTTTTTCGTAGAGAATTCGTCTTTTTGGCTTGAAAATTCTATTACTTTGGTAGAATAATCTTTTTTCTCTTGACTGAAAAATTTTTCCTGGTTGAAAATTTAGCTCTTTGCTAAGAAATTGTCTCTTTGGTTTGAAAATTTGTCTTTATTTTTTGAAAATTTATCTTGTGTGGTAGAAACTTTATCTTTTTTGATTGAAAATGCAACTGTTTGGTTAAAAATTAATCTATTTTTGTTGAAGATTCAACAATTTTATTGAAAGTTTGTCGTTTTTGATTATGTTAAACTGTTTTTGATTAATAATAAAAAATATTTTTTGTTGAAATATCAGCTATTTCAACTTTTATTTAGACTTTATCTGTTTTGGCTAAATTCAAATATTCGTGATTAACGTAAAACATTTTTTGGTTGAAATATCAACCATTTCATTCTTTGTTCAGAAATTCATCTTCTTTTGTTGAAAATTGAATTATTGTATTGAAAATTCAACTATTTTGTTTAAAAGTCATCTTTTTAGTAGGAAATTAAACTGTTATATTCATTTTTTTTTTAGAAAAGTTCTGAGTTGAAAATTCGTCTTTCTTGATTGAAAAAAAATTTTTTTTTAATCCTAAAAAAGTCGTCTTTTGGCTTGAAGGTTCAAATATTTGGTTAAAGCGTCTGTTTTTGCTTGAAGATTAATCTTTTTTGTTTAAAAATTCGAAGACTTGGTTTGGTTGAAATTATTTTTTTTAATCTATCTTTTTGATTTTACAAGTTTTCTCCCATTTTCGTGAATAATATTCAAATTAAAAAAGAGAATAAAAAAAGGCAACTTGCAAATTCCCTTCATTCTTTTCTCTCTTCTTTATTATTATCTTTTTTAAATCACAATTCAAAAATACGTTTAAAAATTCTACCAACTTGTCGGTGCTCATTCAACAATTGTTCTCCAAATTTGATCATTAGATTCTTGCTCCTTTTAATTTCCAGGAACTCCGTAGTAAAATTTAAAGTTTTTAATTTAAAAATTTTAATGTTTCGAAAATGAAAAGAATCTAACTTCAAAAACATTTTTTTAAATTTTAGCTTAAAAAAATAAATTGATACAAGTTGGAGACCAGAATAAACAAATTAGTAATCAACTTCTTTTGAAATTCTCAACGAGTTTCTTTATTCAGGAATTAATTCCTCAATCATCATTATCCATGAACACGAACGAAACCTTCTGCATTCATCATAATTTTTATTACAGGTACGACAGAGTTACGATGTATTTCTAAAATCAAGAAATGCTCTTTACATACAAATAACAAATAAAAAAATACACTAATCTAACTCAAAATTCTAATATTTTCGAGAAATAGAAAAAAAATGAAATAAAATTAAGTAAATATAATAAGTTTGTAATTTTGTACTCATTGGTACAAATTTTCATGGAATGAAATTCCATTTATCTATTGGAATCTTGTACGCACATTTACGATTTACAATTTCTCATTTTTGGATTATCGACACATCAAATTTTCTTATAATTAGATTGAATCGCAGGTTTGAAAAATATAATCTTTATCATAATCCAAAAATAGATGACCCTAGCAATCGAGATTAATCTACCTTGCGATGTCAGAAAAACAATCTTTAATTAAAATGTTCATTTTCAATTGTTGAATGTTTTAACGTGACATTTTTCGTTTGAAAATTTCGATTAAATTTTCCTTTTTGTGTAGTTTTAGATCAGATTGTCAGATGGTTTATCAGACTTTTTGTAATCTCGAAGCCCAATGTTTTTGGAAGATAAAACTATTCTATTTGTTGTAGAGGATGGGAAGATCTTTTTTAGTTCATCACATTCATGCTGACTAGTTTTTTTAGGTTTTTCCCTGTAAGTATTTTTGAATTTATTTGACTTTTCTTAACTGTTCCCGTTCTTTCACGTCGATTATTGCAAGATTTCTGCAGGCCACGTATCCGTGAATTAAAGAAATGATTGTTTTGACCAGCGCGATGGGAGCAGAGATGATGCAAATTGCTCTGAACAAACTGATACCGACCACTGAAACAAAAATAATTTTTTTGGTTAGTTTAGGGGATTTAAAATTGTTTTCAAATTCGAAAGAGTTCAAGTTTTAGGAGATTAAAATTTAATCTGTAAAACATCAAAGCTATTTAGTTTTTTTTTTCGAAGTACTGATAAGAGATTTTTTATTTTTACGGGCAAACTTCATATTATTGATGATAGAGTGTTCACCATGTTGTTATAAATAATTATATTTGATGTTAGATCTTTTTTGTTTACATGTTCTTATATCAATATTTAAGTATTGATATAAGACGATGTAAATAAAATATAAGTAACATCAAATATGATAAATTATGGGTTAACATTCAAAGTTTCAATATTAGTATATTTCAAATGTAAACGTTTTTTTAATTTTGAACGATTTATAATCGGAAGAGATTTATTTTGAATAGTGAAACTATCAAAACATTATTAAAATATTATTTTTTTGTATGAAAAAAGATTAAAACTTCAGATTAATAATTATTTTAACAGTAGTTTTTGTAAATGAATTTTTTCTTAATGTCGATTTTTACCAACTAAAAAAAAATGTTGAATTTTCTTTCGAAAAATTAAAGCTTCTAAAATTGAACGCTTTTAAAATGTAGGTTGCAAAATTGCAATCAATAAAATATGAAATTTCCAAAATGTCAATTTGATAAAATCTGAATTAAATTTAATTCGAAAGCTCTTAAATTCTGTTAAAGTTTAAATGCTCTCAGATTTAAATTTTTGCAAAAAGTAAAATCAAAATCTGCAAACATGAAGAAATTTCCGAAATGAATCTATTAAAAGTTGATTGGTTTGATTCTTCCTATTACTAGATTACTTAATTTAATTATTTTTATTAGTATATATTATTTTCTAATAAATTACAAATCTACTTCTTTTGTGCCAATATTTTTATGTTCCATTAATTTTTTTTGCAAAAAAAAATATATAATTCAGCGATTGTTTATACTTACAAATGGGTCCTTCGGTAAAATATAAAACGTAAAGAGCAGCATAAAATGCTTCATTCCCAGAGCACATAATGAACAAAACAGTTCGATTGGTGTAGTAAACGCTCATTATCGGATTTTCGGACATGTCGATAAATTTGTGACTCGTCTTTCCTTGTAGCAGTGATCTATAAATTAATAAACCAAACAAGGAATTCAAATTAAGTTTATAAAAAGCAAGAAATACTTCCAGAATAATAAAACGTACTTGTGAATAAATTACAAATAGTTTTTTTTTTTTTTTTTTGAAGGAAAAATCAAAGTTTCTATTTTTCAAATTTGATAATTAAATTTTAAAGATTAACAATATTAAAGAATTAAAAATTGAAAGTGTTTCTATTTAAATTAGACCGGGAAATCCTGGAAATGACCAGGAATTTTACCATTTTTAGGAAGACAAATTTATCCAATCCTTCGAAGTATCACAAATTTCATATCACATGATATAATGCAATTTGAAATAAGTTCGATTTAATTTTTTTAAATGTTAAGTTCAATTGTTAACATTTTAAATTGTTAAATCGTTTAATCAGTTTACAAAGGCATAATTATGAAATCTTTTACATTAAAAATTTTCCATTTTAGATCTTCATTTTTAAGCGTACCTTTTTAATTTAATGAATTTTAAAATGCAGTTTTGAAGACTTAAACAATTAAAAAATAAAAGCATTTGAATTTGAACATTTTTGATAGATTTTTTATTTTTTATAGATTTGTAATACGCTTTAATTCAATTTCGAATTCTACTAAACTATTGTATCAGACTAAAATATTTTATTTTCAACACATTCTGTTTGAAAACTTTTAATTAAAAAAAAAGAACAATGATCAAATATTGAAACCTAAACAATTTTAGACTGAATTGTTTAAAATAAAAAGGCTTGATTCGCTAAATTTTCAGTGCTAAATTTAAACATTTAACTTTACAATTTTAACTGCTCGATGTTTTAGATTTAAAAATTTGTAAGTGAAAAAGTTGAATGTTTATGTATAAGTAACAACTGAAAAATTATTTATTTGAAACGACTCAAAATTAAAATAATTCATCTTCAAAGGATTTGCGTATAAGAAACTTTTGAATTTCACAATTCTAATATTAAAAGAACGGAAAGAAATTTTGTTATTTAATTTTTTTCCTTATTGGAACCGAAACTTTTTTGTTTATTACATTTTCATTGAGTTGAAGACAGGGAAATTGTAGTTTTTAATTTTTTCTGAATTAGCATAGGAACATTTTACATTTTTAAGACTTTTATCGAGTTAGAAAAGAGGAAAATTGGGTTTTTAATATTTTATTAATGGGAAGTATAATTTTTTATTTTTAATATTCTTATTGAGTTGGGAGGGATGGGATTTTTTTCTGAATTGGAAGAGGACATTTTTTCTTTTTAACATTTTTAGTGAGTTAAAGGAAACAATTTTTTATTTTCCGTTTTATTCTGAATTGGAAACTGGTTATTTTTTATTTTTAACATTTTTATTGAGTTGGGAGGAATGCTATTTTGGTTCTTTTTTCATGAATTGGAAGAGGGAAATTGTTTTTTTTAATTGGTAAATTGAAATTTTTTGAATTGTTTTTTTTGTTAATTTTTTTTTACATTTTTATTAAATTATGAGGGATGAAATTTTTGTTATTTATTTTTTTCTGAATTGAAAGGGTGAAATTTTTTATTTTGAACATTTTTTACTTGGAAGGGTGTATATTTTGCTTTTCAACTCTTTTCTGAATCGGAAGAAGGAAATTTTTTCTTTTTAACATTTTTATTCAGTTAAAAGAAAATTTTTTTATTTTATTCTGAATTGTAAGAGTGTATTTAATTTTTTTCCGAATTGGAACCGGACCTTTTTTGTTTATTACATTTTCATTGAGTGAAAGACAGGGAAATTTTAGTTTTTAAGTTTTGCTGAATTACCAGAGGGACATTTTATATTTTTAAGATTTTTATCGAGTTGGAAAAGAGGAAATTTTGGTTTTCTATATTTTACGAATTGGAAGGATAGTTTTTAAATTTTTAACATATTTATTAAATTAAAGATAAGAATTTGTTATTTTATTCTGAATTGTAAGAGGGTAAGTTTTTATTTTTCAAATTTTAATTAAGTTAGGAGGGATGAATTTTTTTTTAAATTGGAAGAGGCCATTTTTTTAACATTATTATTTAGCTTGAGAAAAGAATTTTTTCTCAATTTTACTCTGAATTGGAACAGGCCAATAAATGTTTTCTTTTTCAAAATTGTAATTGAAATAATATTCACATGAAATTTGGGGAACTTTTTATTTTGAATTTTGTTCTGAATTGGAAGAGGGACACGTTTTGTGTTTAACATTTTTAATAATCTGACTTGAAAGAGGATTAGTTTAAGTTTGGAGCATTGAAAATAATAGCTTGGATTTATATTTTTGAATTGTTCAATTCATGAAAGTTCGACACTAAAAATTTTGCATCTGAACGGTATTCACTATAAAATTGTTTAATTGGAAAGTACTAAAAGCTTTTGTTTTATTTTATACGCGTAAATTATTAAGCGTTTGAATTAAAAATGACTGATTTAAAAAATGTTTAAGCTTCAATTTTTAAAATTTCAGTATCAAAAGAGTTCCACTTTAAATGATTTAATTTACAGTTCAGTATTAATTCCTTCAACTGAAAAATGTTTAGTTTTAAGAGTTCGAATTTTTAAATTTGAATGATTGTGAAAAATTTTTGCGAACTAGAAAAAAACTAGAATTTTTTTCCCTAATTACGATTTTTGAATTTAGTTTTTAAATCATACGTGTGTAAAAATATCCAATGACAAGCAATGTCGATGGCCATACTGAGTTGAAACCAAAAACTGTAGGCTGGATAAAAATGGCTCAAGTTGACCAAAAGACACATTGTGCCCACTCGATCGGTCAATTGGTCCAAAATTGCCCCGAATTTGGTACTTTGGTTGAAATATCTTGCTGCGTGGCCATCAATTGCATCCAAAAGTGCACTTGTAACATAACAGCAGATTGCTATCACGTGATTGGTTGGCATAAAGTAGAAAGATATCAGGGCCAAAATCACTCTTGCGTATCCTAATTTAAAACAAAAAACAATCTATTATACTTCACGATGAAATTGGCCCGATTCAAAAATTTTTAATTTTTAATTTTATTATTTTATATTTTTACTTTTTGCCTTTATTTATTTATACGTTCCTTTTAAAGCTTTTGAAATTAAAAAAGTATATATAAATTTGAAGTTTTAAAATCCTTAAATATTATATTTATATACTTTTCTTCCTGTCTGATTTGGGAAGACTGAAAAATCCCGAAAAATATAACTCCCGAATGGGGAAATTCCCGAATAATAAAATTTCTGAATTATAAAATTCCCAAATAATAAAACTCCAGAATTATAAAATTACCGAATTTAAATACTATTATTTTAATATAATAATATAATGTATAATATATATAATAATATCAAATAATAATAATTATAATATATAATAATAATATTATTTTAAATTTAAACAATCAACTGTGTCAAAAATTTTATTTTTCGGGATTTTCCATTCGCCCCATAATATTACCGAATGGAAAAATTTCCGATTAATATAATTTTGGACAGTTTATGATATTACCGAATTTGAACATTCCGAAATAATAAAATTCCCGGCAGAAAATCGCCGAATTATAAAATTCCCGAATTTAAAAAATAAAAATTTGTGTTATGAATATTATTTATTGATTAAGAATATAGTGATCAAATATTTGTATAAAAAAATTATTTTTTATGTTTAGTTTCTAAAATTATTGTTTGAATTTGAAATAACAATAATAGAAAAAAAAGTCATCCAGCAATATATTTTTTTCAATTATTGTTATTTTAAATTTAAACAATAATTTAAGAAACTTTAATCTTAAAAAAAAAAATATTTTTATAAAAATATTTGATTGTTGTATTTTTAATAAATTAATAACACTTATATTTTAAAAAAATAACCGTTTAATTTCGGGAATTTTTTAGTTCGGGTATTTTATAATTCGGCAATTTTCTGTTCGGGAATTTCATTTTTCAGGATTTTTCAGTCGACCCTTTTTCAGTCGACCCTTTTTCAGTCGAATTTCTAAAATTCTTTGAATTCAAAATAACAATAATTAAACAAAATTTCATCCAGAAATATTTTTTTTCAATTATTGTTAGTTTAAATTTGAAAAGTAAATTTAGAAACTTTAAACATTAAAATTAAAATTGTTTCCCAAAATACTGGATTATTGTATTTTTGATAAATAATATTTATATTTAAAAAATTTTCAATGGTCTAAATTCGGGAATTTTTTATTTCGGATATTTTATAATTCGGCAATTTTCTGTTAGGGAATTTTGTTTTTCAGGATTTTTCAGTCGACCCATAATATTACGGAATTGAAAAATTACCGAATAATAAAATTATCGGCAGGAAATTGCCTAATTACAAAATTCTCAAATTTAAACAATTAAACAATTTTTTATGAATATTATTTATTGATCAAAAATACAATAATCTCATATTTTCGTAAACCAATTATTTTTAATGTTTAGTTACTAAAATTTTTTTACTTTAAAATAACAATAATTGAAAAAAAAGTTTCATCCGGAAATATATATTTTTTTAATTATTGTTATTTTAAATCCAAAAAGTAAATTTAAAAACTTTAAACATTAAAAATAAAATTTTTATAAAAATATTGGATCCTTGTATTTTTAATAAACAATCTTTATATTAAAAAACTTTCTATTGTTTAGATTTGGGAATTTTTTAGTTAGGATATTTTGTAATTCGTCAATTTTATTTTTCGAGATTTTTTAGTCGTCGCTCTGATTTATTTTATTTTTTTTTATAATAAAGTTCCGAGTTACATAAAATAATGTATGATAGCTCTTTGATTTAATATAATCAATAGAAGAAGTCTCTCAAATGCCAGATATACTTTTACGTATTGCGAAAGCTTTATTGTAAATTGCAAAATACAACAAATAAAAAATAAGATTAACATTCTTGCAATAAATGATCAGTCTCTATTCTCATAAGTTTCTAAAGTTATATAAAACCCACTTGTTAAAATGATTAATTATTTAATATTCAAAATAGAATTTGAAAACACTAATTTCCACAATAAATTTATTCATCTTAATTTTATTTCTCATTTGATCGAACAAAAAAAGTACGCGTAATTTTTTTAATGTATTTTTTCAATATAAATTTATCATGAATTGATTAACTAATCACTCTGTTATTATTTACCAATGATGTTGGGCACGAAGATGAAAATATTCTCGGATTCCGTCATTCTTGCTTATTATCAGCCCCAGTTGTTTCCTCTAAGTTTTCAAGCCTTTAGCTGAAGATGACTTGGAATGAATTGAAATCTAGAGTAAAAGCTCTAATTTTTTTACCACACTGGATGCTTTAACGAGTGTTTATCTAGAAAGAAAAAATTACAGAATTATCTACAGATAATATTAATTACCGATGTCAATTATTATCTCGGGATTTGTGTTTTGTGTGAACTCACGAGAGAGAGCAAAAAGTTTAAATCACACTTGACACCTCGTCAGTTTTTGCGTTTCTGACCGAAACTGATATACTGGACACCCCTGATACGTCAATGAATCGAAAAACTCGATTCAAATGCGATTTAATCGACTGTCGATTCTAGGTTCGAGAATTATCGATTCTTCCGGCTGACAGAGTTTTGACGAGCCAAGGTTGCAGGTCCGTATGAAGCCGTTGGGGCTTTAATATTTTTATTTTTTTATTTTATATTTTCAGAGTGGCGACTTGACCGGGAAACTAGGAATGACAGGAAATTTAATCAAAACCCCGGGAATTTACTTCTGGTCACAGTAAAATTCAAGTTTTTATTATGTAAATAATTTTGGTCAATTTAGAAAAGTGATTTCTATTTTATCTACAGTCTTAGGGCATATAAGTGTGTTTATTGAGTTACGGATTCATTTACTTATTTAAAAATTCAACTACTTGGCTAAAAATTAAACTCATTTATTAAAAATTACCTTTTTTGTTGAAGATTGCTAATTTTAATTGAAAATTCATCTCTGGCTTAAAATGTAATTAATAATTTGTTGAAAATAAATTTTTTATCTAAAAATTTAACTATTTTTGTTAAATGTAATTTTTAACTGAAAATTTAACTTATTCCACTCGAACATTAAAAATTATCTTTGTTTTGAAATTTAATCTTGTCTAAAAACTTTTCTTATCGGGTAAAAATTCAAGTATTTCAGTCAAATATTTATCATTTTAGTTGGAAATTCATCTTTTAGGTTGGAAATAAAATTACTTGGTTAAAAGTTGAACTCTTTTGTTTAAATTTTTTTTAAGATTCATAATTTTAATTAAAAAATCCTTTCTTATGTTAAAAAATGAACTATATGATGAAAAAAAATTTTTTTCTTTTCAACGAAAGGAATTTTTTTTCGAAAATTTAACTATTTTGTTGAAAATTTGTTTCCTTTTTGGTTTCATTTTTTTTTTTAACCGAAAATGTAGCTATTATACCAGTTAAATATTCCATAATATTACTTAAAAACTCATTTCTTTGGCTGAACCTTTATTTTTTGACTCAAAATTTAATTATTTAATTTTTGTCTGAAAAAGTATCTTTTTCAATTGAAATTTTTTTTTTTTTTTTTTTTTTTT
>JAUELO010000230.1:1092614-1106452 GCA_032357855.1 Amphibolips quercusostensackenii | reverse complement strand
TTAACAGATATCTTGTGCACCGACGGGTATCAAGGACGAGAAAATTCAAAACAGGCATTGATCAATAATATTCGAAATTCTGTTTATTAAGTTACTGTTCACCCATGTAATCAGGGCAAATCTAATAAACACAAAAAGCATAATGGTTAGAACATTATAAAAGTTATGAGATTCACAAGATAACTAAATTTCAGAGTTTTTCTACATTATCGATCAAATTACCAACCTATTATAAGGCACTGTTACCATCTCCACAAAATTTTTCGGACACCATGCCCCGTATGTCATGTTGCAATATTTTATTAATTTTAATATATTTAGAACGACCATAAAAGCAATTTATGATACCATCAGTTTAAAGAAATACTTCACTTATTAGAATCTCATATTTTCATGCTTTAAGTATTTCAAAATATGCTGTAAGTGTTTAATGTCTGCCAAAGACTTTTCCGTCTGTTTTCGTTAAAAACTGTTTTCTTATAACAACTCTTCTGACACGTATTTTAAAACAAAAATTTCATCACATCGCAATTTTTCCAAAAAAAAGAAACTCATTTTATGCAAAAAAAACTAATAAGAAAATAAAAAACACGGACGTTTTTTTGTAATTGACACCATGCTCCACACCGGCACCATACCCCACTCACCTCTATCTCCTTTTTGCATCCGGAGCCTGATTTGTCTTACTGTTGAACTTTATAAAAATTAAATTTTGATACAAAAATAAAACAATTTTAATATAACTATGACAAGTATGTCCGGAAAACTTGGTAAGTGGAATTTTATAGAAAATTCTAATCAAATTTAAATAGTCGAATTTAGTTTTACTTTGATGAATAGTTCATTCGGAAATACCTTGAAAATGTATTTTTTATGGTTTTTAAATCTTAAAAAAATATCAAAAATACGGTGTCGGATAATTCCATACGCGGCGAGACATATTCGATAATAAGAAAAATAATCTGCTAAATTAAAAAAATTGTAAGTAAATAAAAAAATGGTGTCATTCATATTGAATTTACTGGAATTTTTTCGCTACAATAAAGAAACTTCTGTAAATCATACACAACATTTTCAAATTATATAAGATTTCCTGTAAAATCTATAACAAAATGTTAAAAAATGAACCAATTTTTTTTAAAGAAAGGCTATGTGCGTGCACAATGTTCTAGTAAATAAATAAATTTCAAATTTGAATTTGTTTTATTCCGTTTGTAACAGATTCTATGTTACAAATGTCACCAGATTAAAATTTTGGCCTTTGAGTAATAATCATCAGGTAGACTTAAGAAAAAATTAGGGAAAAGTCAGTGAATTTTGAAAACAAAGTTTTGCGGCCACTTTGAGCAGTCTGAAGAGATTTTGTTGGATACAATCGCTGCTATTGAACTCGGAAATGGGCTGAGGTTAACCTTTCCTTTCCTTTATTTTATTTTACTCGAAGGATTGCAGTTTTGCTTGAAAATCGTAGAACCCCACTGGGGTTGGGCTGGGGCGTCGATAACAATACTGAAGCTGACCGTTATAGGTTCCTTGTACACACTCGTATCACTGACAGGTTTTCCAGGGTCCAGCTTGACTCGTTCTTTCTACTTTTTTCCATTTCAATTCCTTCCCGGACGAATGGTATTGGCAATATCGTCACTTGATTACGTAGCTATCATGTCAATTTTCTGTCACGAGAGAGCGATGTCCTTATTAATTAAATTTGCGAGACATCGATATGCTAAGAATAATACTAATACCAAATCATCTACAAACTATAGGTATAGATATAAATTTAAATTTCAGACTATAGACGACAGACTGTTTAACTGACAAGGTGCGTTCTCGTTAACTGTTGAAGCAGCTGCATATAGAATTTTAATTAATTTGTATCATTGCTGCTCTCTAATCCACTCGAGTATTCAATCTATTTAGCTACTTTTTCTTTAAAGCTATCTACTGATTTTACAAAAAGAGAATTGTTGAAACTATTAGGGGATTTTTTTAAACCGGGAAATAACGGGAAATTAGTTTTAGTGACCATCTTTTTTGTGGAAAATGTATCTGTTTTGTTAAACATTCGTCTATTTGGACAGGAAATCCGTCCTTTTTGGATTGAAAATTCAACTCCCTTTTTAAAAACTCAGTTTTTTGGTTAAAAATGCTACTGTTTTTGCTTGCAGATTCATCGTTTTAGTTGAAAATTCAACTGTTTGTTTGAAAATTCATGTATTTGGTTGAAAGTTCATTGGTGTAGGTGGAAAGTTCCAGTACATGGTTGCAAATTTAACGGGAATTTTTTTTCACCGCGAAATGACCGAGAATAATATTTAGTGACCGAGATTTTTCTTTCGGATGTACTATCATGCAAATTAAAATTAAAGGTTTTCTTTTGGTTGAAAATTCTACTGTTTGATTGAAAATTTAATTATTTTGTTGAGACTGCAACTATTTTGTTAAAGACTAATTTTTTTATAAAATAAAATTGTCATGCGCGCGCTTGTAGCGTGCGCCTGTGTCAATTTTTTATGTAAAAAATGTTAAAATTTTAATTGTGAGCGATCATGAGTTTGTAAATAATCTAATTTTTTCTAAATAGGATTAGTATTTGAATTGGGTTAAAAATGGTTCATTTTTCTTATAATCAATCAATTTTATACATTCGAATAATATTGAAAATAGCAGAAATATTTTATAATATATAAAGTATTTATTGTGCTTTTATTGTGAATGTAAAAAACATTGTGCAGTTTAAAGATTTTTATTTAAAATAGGGACGTTGTATCTTTATTTTAAACAAAAATAGAATAATTAAATTTGCCGTTATAAAAATTAATTCAAAAAACAATTTCCTATAAAATAGTTGAATTTTCAATCAAAGAAACGGCTTTTTTCAAATAATAAAATGAATTTTTGAAAAAGAAGTTCAACTTTCAACCAAGTAATTTAATTTTCAATCAACAAAAATTATTTTTTACTTAAGAAGACGAACTTACAATAAAATACATACATTTTTAACCAAATTGTTAAATTTTCAACTAAAAACGATTAATTTTCTACGAAAAATATATCACTTAAGTTTTAAGTTGAAAAAAAATTATTTTAAAATTAAAGAATTAAAAAGAATAGTTTAATTTTCGACCATAATGATTGATTTTGAAATAATACAATGAATTTTTAACAAACAAGTGTAATTTTTAACCGAGTATTAATTAAATTTTCAACCAAGGACATTAATTTTGTACCAAATATAAATTTACAATAAAATACATAAATTTTTAAACATTTTGTTGATTTTCAATCAAAAATAGAATAATGAAGTTTTCCATTAAAGAAATTATTTTAAAATGAACAGGAATTTTCAACAAAGTAGTTGAATTTTTAATCTTCACCTGAGTAATTTAATTTTCAACAAAATGTTAAATTTTCGACTAAAAGTGGAGGAATGAAATTTTTAGTCAACAAAATTATGAAAAAAAAACAATTTTCAACATAAAAGTGTAATTTTTAGAAAGACAGATGGCTCTTCAAATAATAAAATGATTTTTTGACAAAGAAGTTAGAATTTCAACCAAGTAGTAACTGATTTTTCAACCAAGAAGATTAACTTTCTACCAAAAAATATAAATTTAAAAAAAAATACATATATTTTCAACCAAATTGTTGAAATTTAAACCAAAAATCGAATAGTAAAATATCCGGTTTAAAAATTAATTTAAAAAAATAATAATCTGAAAAAGTAGTTGAATTTACAACCAGAGAGATGGATCTTCAAATAATAAAATAAATTTTTAATAAAAAAGTTGATATTTCAATGAAGTAGTAATTTCTAACCCAATTGTTAAATTTTCAAACACAAATAAAATACAATTTTAATTTTAAAAAATTATTGAAAAAAAATTTTCAACAAAATAGTTGAATTTTCAACAAGAAAGATGGATTTTCAAATAATACAATGAATTTTTAACAAAGGAGTTTAATTTTTAACCAAGAAGATAATTTTGTACTAGAAAAGTCAAAATTACAATAAAATTCATCAATTTTTAACGACATTGTTGAATTTTTAACTAAAATCGATTATTTTTCAACCAAAAACAAAATAATGATCTTTTTGGTCATAAACTTAATTCAAAAAAATCTACGTCTAAAAAACTAGTTAAATTTTTAACCAGAGAGATGGATTTTTAAATAATAAAATTAATTTTTACAAAGAAGTTAAATTTTTCGTTAAGTAGTAATGAATTTTTGAACATAAAGATTAATTTTCTACCCAAAAAGATAAATTTACAATGAAATTCATACATTTTTAATCAAATTGTTAAATTTTCAACCATAAATAGAAGAATGAAATTTTCAATTATAAAATTATAAAAAAAACAGTGTTCAAAAAAATAGTTGAATTTTCAGCAAAAGCGATGGCTCTTCAAATAATAAAATCAATTTTTAACAAAGAAATTCAATTTTCAATTTAGAAAATTAAGTTTTTATTTAAAAAGTCAAACTTACAATAAAATTTATTAATTTTGCACAAAATTGTTGAATTTTCAACTAAAAACGATCAATTTTAACCAAAGACAAAATAATGCAATTTTTGGTTGAGAAACTCATTTAAAAAAATAAATGTAAAAAACTAGTTAAATTTTTAACCAGAGAGATGGATCTTTAAATAATAAAATGAATTTTTAACAAAGAATTTAAATTCTCCATTAAGTAGCACCTGAATTTTCAACTAAGAAGATTAATTTTCTACCAAAAAAGATAAATTTGCAACGAAATATATAAATTTCTAACCAAATGGTTCAATTTTAAATAAATAATAGAAGAATGAAATTTTCAATTGCAAAACTTATTTTTAAAAAACAATTTTCAAGAAAATAGTTAAATTTTCAGCAAGAGCGATGGCTCTTCAAATAATAAAATTAATTTTCAACATAGAAATTCAATTTTCAATGAAAAAAATTAATTTTTCATCAAAAAAGTCAAACTCACAATAAAATTTATCAATTTTGAACAAAATTGATAAATTTTTAACTAGAAAGTATCAATTTTAACCAAAGACAAAATAATGCAATTTTTGGTTAAGAAACTCATTTCAAAAATAAATTTAAAAAAACTAGTTAAATTTTCAACCAGTGAGATGGATCGTCAAATAATAAAATGAATTTTTAACAAAGAAGTTAAATTTTCCATCAAGTAGTAACTGAATTTTCAACTAAGAAGATTAATTTTCTACCAGAAAAGATAAACTTGCAACGAAATATTTCAATTTCTAACCAAATTGTTGAATTTTAAAGAAATAATAGAAGAATGAAATTTTGAGTTAAAAAAAATTGTTGAAAAAACAATTTTATGTAATTCTGAATTTGATCAGGACATTTTCAAAAAATTATTATTTTCAGTTGGAACAAGAAATTCACCGAGGCAGTATTATATATAATTCTGAATTGGATTGAAGAATTTCCGAAAAAAATTGTAATTTAGATTTGGAACAAGGAATTTTCCAAAACATTAAAAATTTTGATTTGTAAGAAAAAATTTCCTAGAAGAACTATAATTCTGACTTGGATCAGTAAATTTTCCAGAACAATAATAAATTTGAGTTGGAATAGCAAATCCGGCCTCAGAATTTCCCCTAGACCCCACCACTTTCCCCTAGACCCCACCACTTTCCCCTAGCCTATGGTCAAAAAAAATGTCTGAAATTTACATGTTATTAGGCTAACCTAATGGATTTTAAGCCGCTGAATCCGAACCCATCCTCCAAATTTCTCCCAGACCCCAAAATTTTCCCCTAGCCTAGGGAAAAACTGTAAGATTTTGTCTAGGGTAAATTCTCAGGTTAGATGCGGATTCGGCGGCTCGAAATCAATACGTTTAACCTAGTCACACGTAAAGTTCAGAGCAATTTCTTTTTTGTCCCTAGGCTAGGGGAAAATTGTAGGGTCTAGGGGAAATCCTTAGGCCGGATTCGGATTCAAAAGCTTAAAATCCATGAGGTTATCCTAGCCACATGTAAATTTTGGACTATTTTATTTTTGTACCTAGGCTAGGGGAAAATTGTGTGGTCTAGGGGAAATTCTGAGGCCGAATTCAGATTCAGCGATCTAAAATCCATGAGGTTAGTCTAGTCACATGTAAAGTTCAGACCACTTTTTTTCGTGGGCCTGTGTAATGGAACACTTAAATTTTTTAGTTCCAATGATAAGTTGGAAAAAAGAATTTTTAAGAAAATACTTCAATCTACAACTAATAAAATGTGTCTAACAAATGAAATTTATCAACCAAAAAGTTAATTATAAAAGAAATTGAAAAATTTTTTAACCAAAAAGATGTATTTTAAATGAAAAAGATTAAAACTAAAATTTTATATTCAAACCAAAAAATTGTCCGCGAATAATGGATTAGTAAAATTTTCAGTCAAGAAAATTAATTTTTGACTAAGAAAAATGAATTTACAAGAAAATACGCAGAATTTCACCAAATTATTGAATATTTAACTAAAAGCTATCAATTCTCAATTAAAAATAGCATATTTGAATTTTAGGTTAGAAAAATGTTGAATAAAAAAATAATTCTAAGCCAAAATAAATTAAATGCCAACAGGAAAGTTTAATTTTCCACCAAAGAGATATATCTTCACCTAGTAAAACTTATTTTTATGAAGGAAATTTAAGTATTAACCAACCAGTTAAATTTTTCATTAAGAAGATTATTTTTTTACTGAAAAAAGACAAATTCTTAACCAAAAACTACCAAATTTCAACCAATAATGAAACAGTTAAATTTTTAGTTAAAAAATTAATTCACACGAAAAAAAAACAATTTTCAACAAGGTATTTAAATCTTTAAACAATAAAAGAAATCGATAAATTAATAAATAAATAATGATTTAATAAAGTAGTTTGACTTTTAACCAATTATTGGAATTTGCAAGCAAAAAATATGAATTTTTAATAAAAAATTTAATTGTCGAATTTCCAGACCAAAAAGGATAAATTTTAAACCAAAAATTTAATATTTGACGTTTCAGTTGTAACATTAATTTTAAAAAAATGAAATAAAATAAAATGGAAGAACAATTTACAGCCAAATAGTGTAGTTTTCAAACATGAAAAATAATTTTCACTAAAGAAGTTGAATTTTCAACCAAGCAGTTACATTTTCGATCAATAAGATTAATTTTATACCAAAAAAGGCGAATGCATAAAAAAAACATAACGTTTTCCTAATTGAGTTAAAAATAAATAAATTTATTGATAAAGTGTTTTAATAAAAGTTGTAGATGTGTATCAAATATATCTATATCTTTTGGGCTCAATCAATCTTTTTAATTTGAAAAACGCCACTTAAAAAAAATTGAAAAAAGATTTAAAAAAACATGTTCAATATTTTGAAATATCGGTGCAAATTTTTTATTTTATTTGCTAGTGGACCCTGTGAGACATATAAATCACCATTTTCGAACTCCAAAAACCCTTAATCATTATTTGTAATTTGTTATTAAAAATGTTCAAAATTTTTTTTCTATATTTAAATAAAAAAATACTGTAATATTCAACAATATATAAAAAATACAAAGGTAAATACAGAAAAGTACAAAATTTGTTTAAACAATAGACAAAAGTTCTAATTTCGCGAAATTGATGATTTATATTCTCCATGGAGTTCAGTAAAAAGTGAAATAAAAAATTCTTACTGATTTAAAAAAATAAAAAAATCAATTTCTTTCTTCTTTTTTCAGATTTTTCGGTACGAATAGCGGAACCTGAAAGGGCCTATTTGCATCGAAATTTTTCCTCAATTAATAAAAAAAATATTTTCAAATTGAAACCAAATTTTGCACAGTAACTTTTTGCGTAACAAGAAAAAAATGGATTAAAAAAATATTATAAAAAAAAAGTTCAATCAGCGCTCTAGTGAATGAAGATTAATGAAAAGTAGAAAAAGATATGTTTACCCAGCCTAGCAAATATGTGCGCCATAGAATATTGATGACCAGTAGATAAAGTAATGTTTAGTCAGCCCATAAAAATGGTTTCCTCATACTAATAAAGGTCTCATGCTTTTTCCGTTCGTCAATATTTTTTTCAATCTTGTCAAGAATGAGACGGTTTTAGCCCTAAATATGTTTATTTATTGTAAAAACATTTATTCCTCAAGAAAGGGGTAAACGTTTTTTGACTTTCGTGAATGTTGTTTGTTTTTGCGATTTTTAACTCTTCAAAAACAAATTTTACTTCCTTGGATAAAAAAAACCATTATTTTATTTTTTTATCTCGAAAAAAAGCTTACATCTCTTTCTTTATGGGATTTAAAGTTTAAAAAGTAGATTTTTATTTTTTATTTATCAAAGTGCGAAGAAATATTATTAGCCCAAAAAATTGTTAAAATAAGTCTGCTATAAAAAGCTTCAAAATTCTTTTTAATTTTTATTTTTAATGGTCAAATATTGGGGTTTTCAACTGGTTACGACCAATATAAAGGCTAAAAAAACCAATAAAATGTACAGCAGAGAATATTTTTATTGAAAGAGATACAAATCGTTAAAGCACATGGTATATTCATAAAAACCAGTGATTGCTTATCTTCATAAATAAAAAATAAAAATCCTACTCTTTTACCTTAAAGCGCTTCAGGATGAAAATCTAAGCTTTCTTTTGAGAGAAATAAATGTTAAATGCGCTTTTTTCCAAAAACATCTAATTTTTTCACTTTTATTTCTGAAGGTCAAATCATAATTTTTTCAAAAACTGCTTATCATTAATAAAAAAAAATTTTCTCTAAGAACTATTTGATTAGATTAGGCAACTTTGGTTTATTTAAGTGGGCGCACTTGAAAATGATGCCCTATATATTTATATATCACTTTTTTGAATTTCCAGTAAGACTATAACTATAAAGTAACATAAGTCCGGCTTGTCCACACTAGACTTTTTATGGCTGCAAAGAAATCTCCCTTAAGAACTATAGCTGTGGTTATGAGTCAGCCTTAGTCAGCTTTAAAAGTAGTGTGGAAAAAATATGTGACAGAAAATAGCACATTTAGTGTTCAAGCATTAAATATTTGAAGAGTCGGCTCTAAAACAGTAATCGAGGGTTCACTATTTTTCATAAAGTTTACAATGTGCAACTAAAGTTTTCTTACAATGCATATTGAAAGTTTATATAAACTTTTAAACTTTAATAAAGTACAGTAAAATTTGAGTTATAATATTGAATTCATTAGCACTAATTTTTAATTTGAATTAAAATGTAACAAAGTATGTTTATTAGTATAATTTTTAAATACTTGTACAAGAAGAAGATTATTTTTTATTGTCCTCGTCCTCAGAGATGAACAGCTTCATGTACTCACCTGAAACAAACAAAAATATTTTTTTATAAATAAAAGGACTTATACAATATCATAAAAATATAAATTATACATTTTTATTGTTTTTTAGTTAACATATAAAACCTTTTTTTATTTTCATAAATTATTTTAAGAATATTGTTCTGCTTATTTTGATACCCAGCAGAATCTAGCTATAAGAGTTTTAAATTAACACTTAGTAACTTTTGCCGTTCACAAAGAAACCCCAAAAACACAGTTTTCAAGAAATGAATTTTTTGGTCATTTTGGATAAAAATTGAAAAAGCAAGAGCACTTTTAAAAATTTAGGACTTCTTTTTTTAAGATTTGAAAATTCTATCTATGACTATCCGTAGTACTTAGAAAGTAGAGCAATTAAACTAATGACTTTTTTTGATAAAATTAAAATTACCAGAGCAATAGAATTTACAAAAAAAAAATTTTAATTAAGACTTTGAGCCAAACGACGCAAGATATGAAAAAATTTAAAAAAAAAATGAAAATTTTTTTTCTTTTTTTTTTTGAATCCATACAATATTATCATAACAGCTTTAAGAATTTTTTTAAATAATCGAAAATTTCAATTCTAATCGCACAAAAAATAATAAAAAATTCAAAATTTCGTTTTGCGGTCAAATTATTCAAGATAAGAAAAAGGATAAAAAACCAAGAAATGTGAACTTAAAAAAGATCTACAAAAGTGTTAAGAATTACTCTTTGACAGGACGCGTAGTTCTTGTTACATATATCAAAAACAACATTTAAAATGAATAATTAAATTTTTGCAAAAACGGCAGAAGCTACGAAAAAAATAAAAAGATGAAAGTTGTTCATCTAAAAAAGGGCCACAAAATTTTAATGATTGTTTTTTCATAGGATTCGTAGTTATTGTTTAATCATAAAAATTGACATTGAAAATAAAACAAATTAATTTTTTGAAAAACGACGCATGAAGCGAGAAAAGATAATTAGACAAAAGTTGTTCACCTACAAAAAAAAATACAAATTTTTTAATAATTATTTTTCGATAGGAAGCGTAGTTTTTTATTTAACTGTTGAAAATAATATTAAAAATAAAATATAAAAATGTTAGGAAGCAACACATGGTACAAAAAAAATCAATAGACCAAAGTTGTTCACCCAACAAAGAAATGCTAATTTTTTATTATTAGTTTTATGATAGAAGGTGTACATTTTTTATTCGTAAGAAACACTATTGAAAACAGGAAAATAAATTTTTTGAACAAGCGATAGAAACTGCAAAAAAGGTGAATTGACCAAAATTTTACACCCAAAAAAGATCTGCTTGCTAATTAATAACTTTTTAATAGGCAGAATAGTTTTATACAAATACACATTGTGAAATAAAAAACATAAATTTTTAACCGAATAGTTAAATTTTTAATCAAATAGTTGAATTTTAGAACAAAAAAGAGCATTTATTTCTAAACGAATAAAATAGTTAAATTTTCACACAAAAAATATAATTTTCTACAAAACAGTTTACGAACGAATACAAAAAACGTACAAATGAATTTTCCACGAAAAATTTCTAATGAAAAAGTAGAATTCTCAACCAACTAACAAAATGATCACCTAAAAAGTTAATGTTTAACAAAAAAAAAAAAACAAATTATCATTAAAGTAGTTCAAGTTTTAACCAGAAAGATAAATTTTCGAATGAAATAATGAATGTTCATCAAAAAATTAGTTTTTAAGGAAGCTGTTCAATTTTGGACCAAAGAGTTAAATTTTTAACTTGAAAAAATTAATTTTTTACAAAACATGTGATAGTTAATATTTTAACAAAAAAAATTTAATCTTAAATTAAAACTAGGTAAATTAAACCAAATAAGATGAAATTACTACAACAAGAGATGAATTTTTAACAAGAGTTGCATTTTTAACCAAAGAAATTTTTCAGTCAATAGAGACCATGAATTTTATCAAAAATGTTAAATTTTCAGGCCAAAAAGACCATATTTCTGCAAAACAATTGAATTTTCAAACAAAAAAATTACTTTCACACTACAAAAGACACATCGTAATCAGAAAATATATATCTTTTACCAATTAGTTTAATTTCCAAACAAATAGTTGAATTTTAAAACCATAAAGGTCAGCTCTTTCTGAAAAAATAAAATAGTTGAATTTTCGTACAAAGAATATGATTTTCTACAAAAAATTTGAACTTAAATTTAAATTTTTTCCCAAAAAAAATTAATTTTTTACTAAAAAAGACACATTCTAGATAAAACATGAATGTTTACTCAATTAGTTAATTTTTGAACAAATAGTTAAATTTTAGAACTAAAAAGCTCGACAACTTAAAAAATATATAAAATAGTTCAATTTTTACACAGAGAATATAATCTTCCACAAAAAAGTTTAATTGAAATTTAAATTTTTGACTAAAGAAAAGAATTTTTTACGAAAAAAAATTCCGAACGTAAAACATAAATCTTGAATCAATTAGTTAAGTTATGAAAAAACAGTTAAATTTAAAATTTTCTACAAGGCAGTTTAATATTCAAGAAAATAGATAATTTTTTTGCAAAAAACTTAAATTAAAATTAAAATTTTTAACAAAAAATGTATCTTTTACTGAAAAACACACTTTTAACAAAAAACATAAACCTTTAACCAATTATTTGAATTTTCAAATAGTTAGATTTCTAAACTAAAAAGCTAAATTATATTCAAAGAATGAAACAATTCAATTTTCACACAAAAATATATTATTTTCGAAAAAACAGTTAAATTTCGAATTTTCGACAAAAAACCTAAATTTGAACTTAAATTGTCAGCCTAGAAAATTAATTGTCTATTAAAAAAGACACATTCTAACCAAGAAACAAACGAATACAAAAAACGTACAAATGAATTTCCTACAAAAATGGTGAATTTGGATTTGAATTTTCAACCAAAGCAATTAATTTTCTACTAAAGAAGACACATTCTAAACAAGAAACAGATCTTGACAAAATAATCTTTAACCAGTAAGTTAAATTTTCAAACAAATAGTTAAATTTTTAAAGTGAAAAGTTCAATCATTTAAAACAAAACAATATAGTTAAATATTTACACACAAAAAAATATAATTTTCTACAAAACAGTTCAATTTTAAATTATCTGCAAGACAGTTAAATTTTCTAAAACAAATTAAATTCAAATTTACATTTTTACCTAAAAAAATTAAATTTCTACTAAAAAATACATATTTTGAACAAAAAGCAGATTTTTAAAGAAGCAATTTTCAGCCAATCAGTTGAATTTCTAAACTAATACCTGAATTTTCAAACCAAACAGCTCAATTATTTAAAAAAATGTAATAGTTAAATATTCACACACGAAAAAAGTAATTTTCTACAAAACAGTTGAATTTTGAATTATCGACAAGACAGTTAAATTTTCTAAAAAAAAATTTTATATAAATTTAAATTTTTACCCAAAAAAAATCAATTTTTCACTAGAAAAAAGTTCGAAACAATAAAAAGAACTTGAAAAAAATATAATTTTCAATAAAACAGCTGCATATTCAAGAAAACAGACGAATTTTTTACAAAAAGTTAAACTTAAATTAAACTTTTAAAAAAGAAAAAAAATTTCTTACTAAAAAATACACATTCTCAACAAAAAACATAAATCTTCAATCAATTAGTTGAATTTTCAAACTAATAGTTTACAAAACATTCAAATTTTGAAATTTTTACAAGGCAGTTAAAATTTCAATTTAAATCTTCAACCAAGAAAATTTACTTTTTGAAAAAAAAACTAATTTTTCGCAAGAAGTGAAATTTAAATTTAAATTTTCAACCAAAAAAATTAATTTTTCACTAAAAAGCACACATTTTAAACAAGAAACATGAATCTTTAAGCAATTAGTTAAATTTTTACACAAAAAATATAATTTTTTACAAAACAATTGAATTTTGAATTTTTTACAAGGCAGTTAAATTTAAATTTACATCTTTAACCAAGAAAATTAATTTTATAAAAAAACAAATTTTCTACAAAAAATTGAATTTAAATTTAAATTGTGAACCAAAAAAAATTAATTTTTTACTAGAAAAGACACATTCTAAACAAGAAACATGATTCTGCAAACAATTAGTTGAATTTCCATACAAAAAATATAATTTTCTACAAAATAGTTAAATTTTAAATTTATTACAAAAACGTCAAATTTGAATTGAAATATTTAACCAAAAAAATTAATTTTCTCCAAGAAAAGGCACATTTTAATAAAAGACATTAATCTTCAACCAGTCAGTTGAATTTTGAAACTAAAAAGCTGAAAGTGAGACGATGAAAAAATAAGTCCAGCTTTTTCTGCGCAAAACCTACACGTATTCAGTAAAGATTCGTTTCCAGTAACATCTTTATCCACGACTCGTTTCAACTAATTTTACTTTATTCAGCGATTTTCATAAGTTCCTGTGACTGCGGTGCGGCGCTGGTCCGATAATTCGAGGATAAGGGGCTCATGAATTTTTGATTC
>JAUELO010000230.1:941565-952191 GCA_032357855.1 Amphibolips quercusostensackenii | reverse complement strand
AAAATTGAAGAACGACTGGAAAATCCTGAAAAATAAAATTCCCGACACAGTCAAATTTCCGAAAAAGAAAACCTTTCAAACAGAAAATTCCCAAAATGATAAAATTGACGAAATGTAAAAATCCCGAATTTGGAAAATTCCCGAACAGTTTATATTATTGACGAATTAAAAAATTCCCTAATAATGCAATTCCTGAACCGTTTATAATATTATCAAATTTTAAAATGCCAAATTTAATGACACTGTAAAATAATTTGCATAAAAAACAATTTGAGATTTTTCTGATGTATGAAATATTACAGTATCGGATATTTTATAATTCGCTAATTTTTTGTCAGGAATTTATTATTTAGGAATTTTCAACTTCGATAATATTATTAACTGTTCGGGAATTGTATGGGTTGGAAAGTTTCTAATTTTTTCATGTTAAATGGATGTTTAAAAAATTATGGTTAAAATTTTTTTTTAATTAAACAAAATTCAAATAAATTGGAAAAAATTCCATTGATTTCATTAAAATTTTTGTAAAATTTAAAAATGATGAAATTCATAACAATTCATGGCGAATTTTTTAATTCCGGACTAATATAATTCACATCCAAGTTTATAATACAAATTTAAGGGATAGCTGGAAAATACCGAAAAGTAAAATTCCGACACTGTAAAATTACCGTAAAAGAAAGTACATATTTCAAATAGAAAATTTCCGAAATTACAAAATTGCCTGAATAAAAAAGTCACGAATTCGGAAAATTCCTGAAAAGTTTGTAATATTACCACATTTGAACATTCCGGAATAATAAAGTTTCTGATAAAAAATTGCCAAATAATAAAATATCTCACACGGTCAAATTCCAAATTTAAATAATTAAAAAATTGTTAAATTAAAAACAATTATTGTTTGTATATTTCATTATAGTATTTTTATTGAATAAATAAATAATATTTATTTAAAAAAAAAACATTTTTTTATTGTTTAAATTTGTGATTTTCTATTGTCGAGAATTTCACAGTGTCGGATATTTTATAAGTTGCTCATTTTCTGTCGGGAATTTTCAACTTCGATAATATTATAAACTGTTCGGGAATTTTCGAAATTCAGGATTTTTTTATTTCGTCAATTTTTTATTTCAAATATTTTCTTTTTCGAGCATATCACAGTTTCGGGAATTTTATTTTTTGCTATTTTCCAGTCTTCCTCGAACTTGGTAATATTATAAACTGTTTGGGAATTTTAATGTTTGGAAATTTGTAAATTCGAGTATTTTCTTTTTTGAGAATTTCACAATGTGGGGAATTTTATTTTTCGTTATTTTTTAGTCGTCTTTTTTTCCTTTTTTAAAATTATTTTCAATTAACTTGATTTTTTTTAATCACCTTGAATTGTTATGAATTTCATCGAATTTTTCTAATTTCCCTTAAATTCCTCTAAATTCACTCCAATTTTACTGAAACTAATAGAATTTTTTTCAATTACTTTGAACTTTTTTGAATTCTATTAAATTCAAAAGAACATTTAAACAATAATTTAAAAAATACATTGAACTTCAAAAAATTGTAAAATTCCCGACTAATAAAATTCCTGAAAAGTTAATAATATTATCGAAGTTGAATATTCCCAAATAATGAAATCATCGACAGAAAATTAGCGAATTAGAAAAAATCTGACACTGTAAAAATCCCGACCCTAAGAAAACACCAAATTTAACCAATTAAATAAGTGTTTTTTTAATAAATATTGTTCACTTATTAAAAGTACTATAATGAAGTATCCAAACAATAATTTAAAAAAATTAATTATTGTTTGGATATTTAATTATAGTATTTTTAATAAATAATATTGATGAAAAAAAAACATTTTTTTTTAATAGCTTAAATTTGGGAAATTTCTATTTTAGGGAATCTCACAGTATCGGATATTTTATATTTCGCGAATTTTCTGTCGGGAATTTTATGATTTTGGAATTTTCCAGTTCGATAATATTTTAACTGTTCTCCTTAAAATATTTGAAAATCTGAAATCCTGCAAAACCTACAATTCTTGTTAATAAATTCCTGAAATCCTAGAAAATGTATTAAAATTTTGTTAGAGCTTTTGAAAATCCTTCACATTTTTAAAATTTCTTGAAAATTCTGTGGAATTTTTAAAAATACCCTAAAATCTTTTAAATCCTTTGGAATCACATCAAGTTAAGAAATCTTTTAGGAATGCCTAAAGATATTTCAAATCCTTTAAAATCTTTTTAAATTTCTCTAAATCCCTTAAAATTTTCTAGAGCTCTTAAAAATTCCTTCGAATTTTTAAAAATACCTTACATCTAAAATTCTTTAAAATCCCTTCAAATTATCGAAATCAATTAAAAATTCCTTGAAATCTTTTAAGTTATCCTAAATTTTTTTTAATCCTTAAAAATCTTTGGAAATATCTCAAACTATTTAAAAATGTTTTAAATCTTACGAAACCCTTTAATTCTTGTGAATACATTTTTTGAAATCCACTAAAATATTTAAAAATTTCGTGACATTACATTAGATCTGATATTTTCTGAAATCCTGGGAAAATTATGAAAATAACCTAAGAACTTTAAAAAAAATCTTCCAAAAATCTAGGAAATCCTTTAAAACCACATGCAAATTTGTTTAAATCGCTTAAATTCTTCAAAAGCTTTGAAAATCCCTTGATTGTGTTTTTAATTTCTTGAAAATGCCTTGGATTCTTTCTAAATACCCTAAAATATTTAAAATCCTTTGAAATTCTTTCAAATTATTTAAATCTATTCAAAATTTCTTGAAATATTTTTAAATACCTTAAAATATTTTTAAAAAATTCAAGAAAATTCAGAAATAGGTATAGAACTAAATTCAATAGTGGAATCACTAATTAATTTAATTATCGAATAATTAAATTAATTTATTGAAAGAAAAGTGACTAAATCGATCTTTGCATTTAAAAAATTGATGACTTTTGCTTTTTCAAAATCCCTGACCAACAAAATTCCCTGACTGTTCCCTGATTTCCAGGTTTTCTCTGACCTGCGACCATCCTTTCGAATTTGAAATATTTTCAAAGATAACGAAATAATCTTTAAAATACTCAATTAAAGGATATTGGCCTCAAACTTTATCAATTTATTATTTATTTGTTATTGAATTTGAGATTATTCAATTTGAGATTATTTAATTTTGAAGATTGAATCTGCATAAATTACTTCAATTTCGGATATTTTTAAATTAAAATCATTAAACTATCAAGGCTTTTCTTTTGCGGTGCAAAAAAGTAACTATTATTGCCCTATTGTTTTTAAAAAAGGTATCAGAAAAAAATTGGAACCTACGACAAACAACAATGGGAAAAAACAGTCGAGCAACGAATTTTTGGAGGATTTACTCACGTTCCCATGAGAACTGCAAAGCTCAAAACCGAATTTATCGACGTAGATCTCGTGCGAGGTAAGTAAATAAATAAATATAATTAATAATTAAAAAATATTTATTTTTTAACGAAAATGAATTTTAAACTTTTAGGTTCCTCTTTTCCGAAGGCAAAGCCGAAACATGGATTAAGAACCGTCGCCTGGTTGGCATTAAAAAGACTTTTATTTCTTCCTCTCAATAGTCGTTGGTGGATTCAACAAACAAGTCGTCACACCTACGCTTTTTTTCTTCTTCTTTATAGCCTGCAATTCCTGAATAGCTTTATATTCTACCACTTTATTAACAGGGAATCCGAGTCTGATGTAATTAATTTTTATTAATCTTATTTTGTTTTTTTTTTTGCAGTGCGGGTTTACCCAAAAAAAACGAGTTTCAAAATAACTTGCAGAAGTCAATTCTTGATTGATATTTAATTTTTTAAAGAGAAATTCTTCATTCAATTTGAAGGAGACTAAAATCAGTAATCGTTTTAAGGAGAAAAACAATTTTTAATACAAAATAGCAATTTCTAATTACTATTTAGTTTTTAAATTTATTTGTTTTAAGGTCACATAAATATAATTTTCCTATGAGTTTTGACAAAATTTATTAAGATTTTTGAAGATTTCAGATATGCCAGGTCAAAGTTGCAACAAAAAAGTCAATTTTCATTCACAATTTACGAAATCTCACCAAAAAATGTAATGCATAATTAATATTTCAACCAAAAAAGATTTTAGTTTCAAATTATAAACAGTTGAACTTATCCAAAAAAGACAAGTTTCCAACAAAATAGTTGAATCCTCAACCAAAAATGATTAATTTTCTACCAGTAATATTTTTAATCAAAAGAGAATAATTTTTTACTGCAAGAGACGAATTTTCTACAAAATAGTTCAATTTTATAACTCGAAAATATTAATTTTCAACAAAAAGGTTAATTTTCAATCTAATAGTTGAATTTTTAACCAAATAGCTGAATTTTTCACCAAGAAGATTAATTTTCTTTAAAAAAATAAATTTTTAACGAAATGGTTACCTTTTCAACCTAAGAGACAAATATCAAAATAAAATGATAAATCATTAACAACGAAATATGATACATGAACGAAAAACATAATGTATAATTGATATTTTAACGAAAAAAGATTTTAGTTTCAAATCGAAAGCAGTTGAACTTATACAAAAAATAACTTTGCTACAAAATAGTAGACTTCAACCAGAAATGAATGATTTTCAACTAGTTATATTTTAAACCAAAAGAAAAATTACCAAAAAAGACGAATTTTTTACAAAATATTTTAAGTTTCTAACCCGAAAATATGAATTTTCAACAAAAAAGTTAATTTTCAACTTAATAATGAAATTTTCATCCAAATAGATGAACTTTTTACCAAGAAGATTAATTTTCTTCCAAAAAGAAGAATTTTTAACGAAATTTTTATTTTTTTAACCAAAGAGACGAATTTTAATATAAATTATGAATCTTCAAGAAACAAAAATGAATTTTGAACAAAGTAGTTCAACTTTAAACTAAGTAGTTGAATTTAAAAAAAGAAACGATTTCTCAACGAAAAGTATAATGCATAATTGATGTTTTAACGAAAAAAGATTTTAGTTTCAAATTGAAAGCAGTCAAACTTATACAAAACAGACAAATTTTCTACAAAATAGACGAGTCCTCAACCAAAAAAAATTAATTTTCAACTAGTTATATTTTTAACCAAAAAATAATAATTTTTTACAAAAAAAAAACGAATTTTCTACAAAATAGTTTCATTTTCTAACCTGAAGGTATGAATTTTCAACAAAAACTTTATTTTCAAACTAATAGTTGAATTTTCAACCAAATAAATGAGTTTTCCACCATGAAGATTAATTTTCTTCCAAAAAAGAAGAATTTTCATCCAAATCGTTACCTTTTTAACCAAAGAGACGAATGTTAAAAATAAATTATAAGTCTTAAACAAAAAATTAATTTTTAACAAAGTATTTCGACTTTTAACCAAGTAGTTAAATTTGCAAACGAAGAGATGAATTTTTTTACCAAAAGAGAAGAATTTTATACAAAATGGTTCAATTTTCTAACTCGAAAATATGAATTTCACAACAACAAAAATTTTATTTTTAACCAAATAGTTGAATTTTCAACTAAATAGATGAATTTTCGACCAAGAAAATTAATTTTCTTCCAAAAAAGAAGAATTTTTAACGAAATTGTTACTTTTTCAACCAAAAAGACGAATATTAAAATAAAATGATGAATTTTCAACAACAAAAAATAAATTTTGAACAAAGTAGTTCAACTGTTAACCAAGTAGTTGGATTAAAAAAGAAGAATTTTCAACAAAATACTTTAATTCTAAATAAAAACAGATTAATTGCAAAAAGGCATGAATTTTTAAGAATAAAATCAATGTTAATCAAAATAGTTAAATTTTCAGCCAAAAAATACGATTTCCCAACGAAAAATATCAGGCATAATTGATATTTTAACCAAAAAAGGTTTTAGTTTGAAATAAAAAATAGTTGAACTTATACAAAAAAAAAATAATAATAATAAAATCTTCAAAATTGTCAAGTCCTCAACCAAAAATGATTAATTTTCAACTAGTTCTATTTTTTACCAAAAAATAATTTTTACCAAGAAACACGAATTTTCTACAAAATAGTTTAATTTTCTAACCCGAAAATATTAATTTGAACAAAAAAGTTAATTTTCAACTTAATAGTTGAATTTTCAACCAAAGAAATTAATTTTCCACCAAGATGGTTAATAATTTACCCAAAAAGATGAATTTAAACGAAATTATTACATTTTCAACCATAGAGATTAATGTTAAACTAAATTGTTGAATCTTCAAAAAAAAAAAAGAATTTTGAACAAAGTAATCCAACTTTTAAGCAAGTAGTTGAATTAAAAAAAAGAATTTGCAACAAAATACTTGAATCCTTAACCAAAACAGAATAATTTTCAACAAAATACATCAATTTTCAAGAAAAAAAAACAATTGTAATTAAAATAGTTGAATTTTTAACAAAAAAATAAGATTTCTTAACGTAAAATTTAATGCATAATTGATATTTTAACCCAACAAGATTTTTGTTTTAAAATAAAATAAAAATGATTTTAATTTTTAGTAAAAAAGAGTATAATTCATCCAAAGAAGGCGAACCTTAAACAAAATAGTTGAAATCGTCAACCATAACAAAATAATTTTCAACCAAACAGTTGCATTTTTAATTAAAACAGATAAGATCTCTAAACAAATGGTCTGAAACTCTTGCAGATTTTTTCTTCGACATTTTTAGAAATCCTTTCATATTTTTTAAGAACTTTTAAAATTAATTCTCAAAAATAAAAAATCATTTTTTTACATTTTCAAACATTTTAAGAAAATTTGTTTATTTCTTGATACCTTAACAAATCCTTAAACATTTTCGAAATTTGTTTTCAAAATCTTCAAAAATCTACAGTTTGTTAAAATTTTTTGTAAACTTCTAAGCCTTTTGAATATCTTTGAAAATGATTCGAATTTTTCCTAAATTTTTTGTACAATTCTGAAAAATAAAAAATAATGGTTTTAAAAACTTCGAGGTTATTTTTTGACGATTTTGTGAATCTTTTGAAATGTCTAAAAATCCTTTTAAATATTATCCTAAAATTAATTTTTCAAAATAAAAAATTATTAACATTTTTCCAGGTTTCTTAAATTAAAAAAAATGTTATTTCGAATTCTTCAACAAAATGTAATTTTTTCAAATAGAGAATCATTTGAGATTTTCCCACAAATTTCAGGAAAATTTTTTATTCTCTTGAAACATTTCAAAATTTTACAGAAGCTCCTTTTTTTCGAGATCTTCAAAAATCTACCTTTTGTTTTATATTTTTTTTAATTTTTTCAAATTTTAATTTATTTTCGGAATTTTTTCAATACTTCTAAATATGTATTATAATGATTTGAAATTTTCCTAAAATTTTTGGAAAAATCATTTAAGATTTTTAAAAAATGTCTCAAAATCTTTAAGATTTTTTTTTTACATTTTTAGAAATCATTTAAAATGTAATTTTTCAAAATGAAAAATAATTTGAATTTTTCCCAGGAATCTTGAGTAAATTTTTTTATTCTCTTAAAACTTTTCAAAATTCTTCAAAATCTTATTTTCCGCAGTCTTAAAAAATGTACATTTTTTACACCATTTTAAATCCTTTTAAATTTTAAATTATATTTTGAAGTTTAAAACTAATAAAAATCTTTTAAAATTAAAAAATACCCTAAATTCTTCCAGATTTTTTTCTCATATTTTTAGAAATCATTTGAAGTGTAATTTTTCAAAATAAAAAATTATTTGAATTTTTTCCAAGAATCTTAAGTAAATTTATTATTTTTTCGAAACTTTTCAAAATTCTTCAAAATGTTATTTTTTGCAATTTTAAAAAATGTACATTTTGTTTAAAATTTTTTGAAATCTTGTCAAGATTTAAGTAATTTTTAAAAATATTTTCAAAATTTCTGAATATTTTTCAAATTAACTCAAAGTTTTCCTAAAATTTGTTCAAGTCCTGCAAAATTAAAAAAATTTTCCTAAATTCTTCCAGTTTTTTTTCAACATCTTTTTAAATCTTCATAACTCAAAATTAATCTTTTCAAATCAAACTAATTTTTTTTTTGTTACGGGTACTAATGTTAAATTTGTCCAGGCATCTTAAGAAAATCCTTTTTTTTCTGCTTACGCCTTTCGAAATTTTTTTAAAAATTCTAAATTTTTTAATCGAATCTTAAGAAAATCTTTTATTCTCTTGAAATTTTTTCAAAATTGTTCAAAAGCTTATTACTTTTGACATCTTCAATAACCTTTATTTTGTTTTAAATTTTTTGAACTCTTCAAATTTTTGAATTTTTTTAATTTCTCTCAAACTTTAAATTATATAAAATTTTTTTTAAAGTTATATATATCTTTTAAAATGTTTCGAGTTTTCCTACAATTTTTGAAAAATTTTTAAAAATCAAAAAAATGTCCCTATAATCTTCCAGATTTTTTCCACATTTTTGGAAATTATTCGAAATGCAATTTTTAAAGTGAAAAATATATTTTTTTGCATGGTAATAATAATATATAATAATTTTTTAAAAGGTTTTGCAATCTTTTTATGTAAAAAATTATTTTTGTATCTTTTCAAAACTTCTAAATATCTCATTCACACGAATTCTTTGTAAATTTTTTTCATGTTGCAAAATTGAAATATTTTTATCTTAAAATCTTCTACATTTTTCTTCGAATTTGTTGTAAATCATTCAAAATGTTTTTAAGTTTTTCTTAAGTTTCTCTTAAAATTAATTTTTTAAAATAACAAATAATTTTTTAATTTTTCTAGGAATCTTAATAATTTTTGAATATTTTCTTGAAACATTTCAAAGTTTTAAAAAGTTTGTTGTTCGAAATCTTCTATAAGCTATGTTTTGTTTTAAAATTTTTGAAGTGTTCCCAAGATTTAAATTATTTTTGAATCTCTTTAAAACATCTAAAACTTTAAAATATCTCTTGATATAATTCAAAGTTTTCCTTAAAATTTTTTAAATCCTGCAAAATGGGAAAAAACATATCTTAAAATGGTCCCTTAAACCGGCATTCGTTTTTTGAAAATAATTTAAAAATTTATTCGTAAATTGCTTTTTGTAGGTCATATCCAGTTCGGAAGTGCTGATACCAATTGCAATGATGCTGACTTTGTGTATTGTGCATTCGCAAATTGTTTCTACACATTCGGGACCTTCATTAACAAATGGAGAAGAAAAACACAGATCTCGTCGATCTAGACACGGAAGAAGTCGATTTAGCAAGACAAGAGTGAGAAGAAATTTGCGTAAGTCTTGAACAAAACGAAATTCGAATATTTTCATCTTTTTCTTCAATTTAAACTAACTTCACGTAGTTCAGTTTTTCAGGTGAGTATTCAAACCAAAAGACATAATTTAAAACTAAAGCCAAAAAAGGCCAAAAGCTTTAAAAACATGAAAAATAAGAAGATTTTTCACGAAAATAGGGGATCAAATTCTTTTGAACAAAATTAATGTGTGTTCTGTATTAAATTCAATTTGAAACGCTTTAAATTCCTAACATTTTCAGTAATAGATGAATTTTCAACTAAATAATTGAATTTTATACTAAAAAAGATCAATTTTCAATCATAAATAGAAAAGCCTAATTTTTTAATTCAAAAATTAATTTCCTACTAAAAAATAAACGAATTTACAAGAAAAAAGTTAAACAGAGATGAAATCTTAACTAAAAAGGTAAATTCTTGACGAGAAGTGTAATTTTACTGAAAAAGTATTTTAATTTTAAATCACAAACTGTTAAACTTTACCCAAAAAGACGCTTTTTCGACAAAATAAGTGAATTTTTAACTAAAAAATATTATTCTTCCATCAAAAGTCAAGTAGTTCAATTTTTAGTTAAAATAATTAATTTGCCATTAAAAAAAAGAACAAATATTCAAACAGCTGAATTTTCAACCAAACTAATTAATTTGTAACAAAAAATGTAATAGCTGATGTTTCTACGAAAAAAAATATTTTCAGTAAAATACAGTTGAACCTAATTGTTGAATTTTCAACTAAAAACAACTAATTTTCCATCACTAATGGAATAGTTAAATTTTTAGTCAAGAAGATTAATTTTTAACCCAAAAAGAAGAATTTTCAACTAAAAACGACTAATTTTCTACCAAAACTGGAATAGTTTAATTTTTCATAATAGTTAAATTTGTAACCAAAAAGATAAGTTTTCAAATAAAATTATGAATTTCTAGAAAAAAATTTACAAAATTTGTAACAAAGTAGTTCAACATTGAACCAAGCAGTTAAATTTTCAACAAAAAATAAACAAATTTCAAAGCGAGAAATTAATTTACAACCAAAGAAAAGAAGGAATTTTCGACAAAACCATTGACTTTTCAACTAATAAAAAGAACGAATTTTCAACCAAGTATTAAAATCCTTAACCGAATAATTTTAATTAAACTATTGCATTTTCAATTCAAAAAATATAAAATTTCCACCAAAAGAGATGAATTTTCAAACCAAAAAAACGAATTCTGAACTAAAAACGAACAATTTTCTACGGAAATTGAAATAGTTGAATTTTAAGTCATAAAGATCATTTTTTGGGGGGGGGGGGGGGGGGGGGGGGGGGGGGGGGGGGGGGGGG
>JAUELO010000230.1:861231-878354 GCA_032357855.1 Amphibolips quercusostensackenii | reverse complement strand
ATTTTTATCGTGAAAATTTTGTCATTCTCATAATTTAAAGTTGATGTAAGAATAGAAAAGATGTGATGATTTGAGACGAATCAATTAACCTATAATATTGATACATTTTGTTGGAGAGTAAGAAAAGCTATGGTAATGCATGATGTTTGAAAAAACGGGTTTTTATAATAAAACTTTTTTCATTGACATAATTTAAAGTTGATCCAAAAATATATAATATTTCTCGGTTCGAGACGAATCGATTGACCTGTAATATAAATACAGTTTATTAAAGAGTAAGGAAGTATAGCTATTTATATTATATTAAAAATCGATTTCTATAGTAAAAATTTCCTTATTCTTATAATTTAAAGTTGATGTGAAAATAGAAAAGATGTGTTGATTCTAGACGAATCAATTGACCTATAATATTGATACATTTTATGGAAGAGTAAGAACGCTGTGGCAATGCATTATATTTAAAAATACATTTTTTTATAATAAAACTTTTTTCATTAACATAATTCAAAGTTGATGCAACAAAATAAAATATTCTTTAGTTCGAGATAAATCGACTGACTTATAATATTAACACATTTTATCAAAGATTAAGGACGTATGGTGATTTATATTATATTAAAAATCGATTTTTATAGTGAAAATTTTTCCGATCTCATAATTTAAAGTTGACGCAAGAATAGAAATGATTTGTTGATTCGAGACGAATTGATTGACCTACAATATTGATACATTTTATTGAACAGTAAGGAAGCTATGGTAATGTATAATATTTGAAAAAAAAGTTTTTTATAATTTTTTTTTTATTAACATAATTTAAAATAGATGCAATAACAGAAAGGATTCCTTGATTCGAGGCAAACCGATTTAACTATAATATTAATCAACTTTTTTGATGAGTAAGGCAATAATGCTTGCTCGTAGTATTTGAAAAATCTGTTTTAAACGGAAAAACTTTTTTCACCAACATAATTCAAAGTTGACACATGAATCGAAAAGACGTTTTGATCATAAATTTTCAAATAAAATAATTTTGATGATTTTTGTAAAAAAGAACTTTAAGCTGTAAAAAAAATACTGTAACAGAATTTTCATCTCTCTTTTTCCAGCTTGAAAAATTACTATTTGAAATACAAAATTTGATTTGTCTGATTTGTCATTGTATTTTAAAAATTTTTTGTATTATTTTGTAATTTTTTATTTTTCGTAAAGTTCTATTCCCAAATAGATAAAATGGAAACTTTAGTTTGTCTATTATTTAAAAAATCGCTGGTGCTTCCTCTATGAGGAAGCAAATACATTTTCTAACAGGAAGCAAAGTGCTCGTGAAATGAACATCCTATAATTATATATACAAATAAAGTAGAAACATTCGAGATCGAATTCACAGCTAGTTAAAAATTTTGTAGTGTTTTTTTACGTGGAGGCTTTCCGGATTTGTTTGGGTAAAAGTGGTAGGATTGTTCTTAGGGGAGGGGGTAAATATTATTTAAAAACTTGAAAAGTGCAATAGTTCCACCTGTTGTAAAAATAAAGTTTTTGATTGACATTTGACAATGAAGTTACTTTTGCTTCTTTAAAATACTGCTGATTAAACCTGGCTTTGGTTAAATAAAATTTGAAATTAATAAATCTTAATTTTTGGTTTATGTTAATTAATTAAATTATCAAGCAATCAGTTCAATTTTTACGATGATTAAATGAAAGGCACGAATGGAGGCACTATTTATAACTACAAAAACAATTTTTGGAAAAAATTATTAAAAATTTCTTTGTAATTAAAAACATTTGGAAACAAATAAATATGCATCTGTGTTTATACTCTAAATCTCATTGCGTGTGGAGATAAGTCAGTTAAGGTGGTTCAAAAAAAAATTTTCTTGAAAGAAGAAAAATTTTCAATTGGATTATTCTAAGTTAAGTTAAAAAGTGCAAAAAAGTCGAAAAATAATCTTCATCTCTAAACTAATTTTTTTATTCGTAGCAAAAATAAATAAGAAATTATTTAGCCCATAATTTGAGACATCTATTGCAGTTATAAAAATATAGAAAAAAAATTTCATTTCAGTTTTTGACGTCTATAGGCAATTAAAAATTATTACTTTTTCGTAATAGTTAGATATTTCTATTCAGCATGATTTTTCTCACCATAATATTGATAGCAGGCTATTTTCCTCGGTCCCTGAAATATTAAAAAAAAAATTATTAAAATCTTAAAAGTTTTGAAACTCAAAGAAAATTAGCCCCAAAAAATCGTGTTTTTCTTTCTCGACGGAAAAATCTTTAATTGGTAAAAATGCGTCTTTTTTATAAAAAAATTAAACTTCTTCGTTGAAATCTTTTTGGTATAAAATTTATGTTTAGAAGTTATAAATTCAACCATTTGTTTAAAAATTCAACAATTTTGTTGTTTCGTTGAGAATTAATCTTTTTGTTGAAGATTCAATTTTTCGGTTTAAAAATTCGACTATTTGATTGAAATTTTTTTTCTCTGTAGGTGCGAACTTGCAGTATTTGGTTGAAAAATCAAACTATTTTGTTAGAAATTTAATTATTTTATGGAAAATTCTTTTTTTTTATATCAAATATTATATTTTTCGTTGAGAATTAATTTTTTTTTTAATTAAATTTTTCGGGTTAAAAATTCAAATCTTTTTGGTTGAAGTTTAATCTTTTTCATTTAAAGACTCGACGATTTGGTTAAAAATTTATCTTTGTGGGTAACTTTTTTAGTTAAAAATTCAACTATTTGTTTAAAAAAGCATGTATTTTGTTAAAAATTTGTCTTTTTGAAAAAAATTAATTTTTTTGGTTAAATAATCGTCTTTTTGGTTTGATAAAATTTTGGTTTGGTTATGAGTTCAAATATTTGGTTAAAAATTCAACAATTTTGTTGTCAATTTAATTATTTTGTGGAAAATTAAATTCTTTGGTTGAAAATTTAACTACTTGAAGGTTCAATTTCTCGAGTTGAAAATGCAACTGTCTTTGGTTATAGTTAGATTATTTTTGCTTGAAAATGCAACTATTTAGTTGAAATTATATCTTTGTAAGTAGAAAATTCTAGTGTTTTGTTGAAAATGTAATTATTTTGTTGAAAATTCGTTTTTTTGGTTAAAATATCAAATATTATATTTTTTTGAGAATTCTTTTTTTTGAAAATTCAATTTTTCGGGTTGAAAATTTTAATGTTTCTGTTTGAAGTTTAATATTTTTTATTTGAAAAATCGCCAGTTTGGATAGAAAATTCATCTTTTTTTTTGTTGGAAATGAAAATCTTTTTTGGTTGAAATATCTACTGTTACATTATTCGTGGAGAGTTCATATTTTTGGTTAAAAATTCAATTACTTGGTTAAAGGTTGTACCACTTAACTAAAAAAAAAGCATTTCTTTGTTGAAGATTTATAATTTTAGTAAAAAAAAATTCGTTGGAAATTCGTTTTTTTCTGTTAAAATTCCTTGTTTTACTGAAAATGTAAGTTTTCCATTTTTTGTTGAAAATTTATCTTTTTTAATTGAAAATTCAACTTAATTTGTTTGAAAATTCATGTATTTTGTTGAAGATTCGTCTTTTTTGGTAGAAAATTAATCTTCTTGGTTAAAAATCATCTTGAGATTTTAATTTTGTAGGTCGAAAATTCGTCTATTTGGTTAAAAATTGAAAATTTTTGTTGTTAATTCAATCGATTTGTTAAAAATTTATCTTTTTTGGTCAACTAATTATTTAATTATTATTTGGTTGAAAATGAAACTGTTTTTGGTGGAAGTTAATTCCTTTTTGTTTGAAAATTCAATTATTTTGTTAAAAATTCAATGATTGTGTTGAAAATTGAACTGTTTTGTTAAAAAATCATTTTTTTTTGTTTGAATAAAAAAATAAATTAAAAGTTTCAAGACTTCAATGAAAGATTTTTTAATTTGAATGTGAAATTTTTTCATTTCTTTTATCAAAGATTCTATGTTGGAAATGTTACAAAATGAGGGAATTTTGAAAATTACATTTGCAACTACCTGGCTTAAACTCGATATCTCATTTATTCTGCTCGAAAAGAATGTCGGTAACGTAGGAATTTACATCTGATACACGCCCAAAAAAAAAAAATTTTTATATATATATATATATACAGTACAACCACTCAATACCGCCACCTCCGTTTCCCCTAATTCGAGCTTGGACCCTACCTTCACTACTACAGTACACTCCGTCATTCCGGCGTTTTCCGCATTCCCTCTCAACACCGCCGCTCGTGAAATACAATTTTTTCTACAGTTTTTTAATACATATAATGTTTTCTTGAAAGAAAAAGGTTTATAACTATCCATTCATACAAATTATACTTTCCGTAAAATTATACTTTTTATGGAAAAATTATACGTATTGAAAAAGTTATATATTTTCTTTCATTATATTTGATCTTATCAGTTTTTCCGAAATTTATCGTAATCAAATTATTTTAAGAAGTTTGTATTAAATTACATATGATATACTCGCGACCGTGAGATGGGTGGCCATACATATGTTTACATACGCTTGGCTAGTCGTCACGAAAACTCGGGACGACTAGACACAGACATATTAATTATATTATATATATATATATATATATATTAATTATATATGTATATTATCATATATTATAATTATATTAATTATAATTATTATATTTTTTAAATCAAAAATTCAATACAATTCATATATTGTATAATATATTGTATTTAGTGTAGTTTAAAATATATATATATATATATATAGGATTAATTTCAATTACAGTAGAACTCCCTCAGTTTCCGCTACTGTTCATTCGCACCTCGTAAATGGCACACATCAATTTATGCTGCGCATAAAGTCGCGCTTCGATTGGTCCAGACTGCAGATCACGGTCTAGATTGACAATTATTATTTCCATGCTTGGTTAATTTTTTTTTTTTAATTTTTACACCCATTTTTCAAAATATTTAAACGCGCAAAAGAAGAAATTACAGTGACAACAAATTACGCTCAGTATTATTTCTGTCGTGAATAAAGGAGAGTGGGTGTGTCATCATTTTTTTTTAAACAAGTATCTTGCCTTTTAGCATTTGTCTGTTAATTATACTCGATGATGTAATTTTGCAAGGACGGAGTATGTGTAAATTAAAAGCTCTAAATCTAAACTCAAAAAAATTTTGTTTAATTCTATTAATATTTTCAGTCTGTATTTAATTCTATATTTATGAAATCTAATTTTTAAATAATTTTATGTTACTTAATTTGTTTATCTATTGTCTTCTTTACTAAAAAACGTTTTCTTGGAAAAGAAAGCTTATTTATTAATCTTTTGTTGATTTTCCTCAATTGGAGTATTTTTAATTTCTTATACTTCTTTTACTCTACGATATCACATTCACGTAAACCACTTGTTGTCCAAGAGTTAGCGATTATTTTATTTATTTATTTTTTTAATTAAAAGAATTAAATGAAATTGAAAGGTAAATTAAAAAGTTATCTCTTGTTTTTTAATGTTTCTTATTACTCCCTATTTTATTTTTAACACATAAATTTGTTAAGTAATTTTAATTTTTTTTTCAATAAAAATTGTCTCAAGCATTTAATTTTACCAGTTTTTTCCGCCGATTTCTCCCTCAAATAACCGGCGAAAATTATAGCGGAACCAATAGTATCAGATTATAACCAGTCTTCCCTTTTATGTGACACTGTTATTATTGCCCATTCAGGGGCGTAAAATTAATTAATTAACCCTCAGACTAAAAAAATCGTAAAAAATGTATTAAATTATATATAGAGGCTTACATTACAATTATTAAACCAAGACCAAATGAAATATAAGACTTAAAAAAAACTGATAAAAAAAAGATTTAAATCAGAATTAGCTGTAAATTTTTTTTATTTGATACTTTTTAATAACAAAAAACTTTTTTTCTTATCATATATATATATATATATATATATATTCAATAGTTTTAACTGTAGAAAATTATATTTAAGATTTTAAAACCTAAAATTTTGAGCAATAATTTTTATGTTGTTCATATGTCAGGGAAAAACTTGAAAATCAAGAACAAGTAAGGGAATTTTATTGATAGAAAAATCACAATTTTGGTCAAAAGTCATCCCTTTTCGATGAAAATTCAACTATTTTTATAAAAAATTAACTTCTTGTTGAAAATTAATTTTTTTACGAAAATTAATGATTTGGTGTTGTGAATTCAACTGAAAGCTTTTTTAATAGAGAATTCCGTTTTTTTTTAATTCGTCTTTTTGGTTTAAAAAATTTGTAGATTATATGCAAATTAATTAAAATTAAAATCAAATTAGTGGAAATTTCATAAGGTTCAAAATTAATTTTATTTGGTTGAGGATTCAACAATTTTGTTAAGAATTTGTCTTTTTTGGTTAAATTCAACTGTTTTTTATTTAAAATTCAAATCAAGTTTTTTGTTGAAATATCCACTATTTTTATTATTTGTTGCAAATTTATCTTTTTGATTGAAAACTTAATTTAATTTTTGCTAAAAAGTCATCTCCTTGGTTCAAAATGTATTTTTTGTTGTTGAAAATTCATTTTTTTAACTGAAAATTTAACTATTCCAGTTAAAGATTCATCGTTAGCTGAAAATTAACATTCAACTCTTTGGTAGAAAGTTGAAATATTTTATTGAATATTTTTTTCTTTAATTGAAAAATTCAATTACTTTGGTAAAAGTTGAACTATTTTGTTAAATTTTTTTTTAAGGTTCATATTTTTGGTTAAAAGTTGAACTATCTTGTTAAATTATTTTTTTATTGAAAATGTAATTTTCACAATTATGGTTAAAAATTCATCTTTTTTAGCTGAAAATTAGTTTTTTGCTCGGTATAAAAATAACCTTCTTCGTTTAAAATTTCTTTTTTTTTTTGTTGAAAAAAATATTTATACTTTCGGGTCAAACATTCAACTTTTTTACAAAAAATTCATCTTTTGTCTTGAAATTTGAATAATTTCATTAATTTTTTTTTTTTTTTTTTTGAAAACTCCTATATTGATGAAAATTTGACTATTTTGTTGAAAGTTCTTTTTTGTTGTTGTTTAAAATTAATTTTTTCACGGAAAATTTAACTTTTTATTTTTAATTGAATATTGATCGTGTTTAATTAAAATTTTTACTTTTTGTTTGAAAATTTGTGTATTTTGTTAAAAATGTGTCTTTTTGGTATTTGGTTATAAAATTAATTTTATGTGGCAAATTTTTGTTTGTTAAAAATGCATCTGCTACATTTTTGTTAAAAATTCATATTTTTAGGTTCAGAATTTAATTATTTGAGGAAAAATCAACTTTTCGAAATGAAAATATAACTGTCTTCTGAAAAATTCGTGTTTTAGGTTTAAATTATAGATATTTGGTTAAAAATTCGTTTTTTTTTTTGTTGAGAATTCATTTTTCAACTCAAAATTTAACTATTACAGTTGAAGATTTATCATTTGATATTAGCTGCAAATGAAAGTTCAACTCTTTATTATAAAGTTAAACTATTTTATTGAGAAATTTTCTTTTAAATTGAAAATTTAACTACTTAGGTAAAAGTTGAACTATTTTCTTAAAAACGTTTTTTTTTTAAATGTAACTTTCCCAATGTTGGTTGAAAATTGATCTTTTTTAGCTGAATCTTAGTTTTTTTAAAATAAAACTACATAATCTTCCTGGTTTGGACTTCCCTCTTTTTCGGTTAAAAATGTAACTGTTTCGTTAAAAATGAACTTTTCGGTTGAAAATTTATATTTTCGGGTCAAAAATTCAACTTTTTTACAAAAAATTCGTCTTTTGTCTTGAAAGTTGAATAATTAAATAATTTTTATGCTTTCTTCACTGGAAAATCTTTTATTGATGAAAATTTGTCTTTTTGGTTGTACAATTCATAATTTTAGTTAAAAAATCATCTCCTTGGTTAAAAATTTGACTATTTTGTTGAAAGTTTTTTTTTTGTTGAAAATTAATTTTCTGTTTTTTGTTAAAATCAACGATTTGGATGAAATTACAATTTTTTGTATGTAGAAAATTTTCAAGCATTTGGTTAAAAATTTAACTATTTGGTTGAAAATTTATATATTTTGTTGAAAATTCAAGTATTTTGTTAAAAAGACATCTTTTTTGTCGAAAATTTAAATTCCTCTATTTGTACAGCAAATTCGCATTTTTGTATTGAAAAGTCGTCTTCTAAACATTTCAATTATTTATTAGAAAATACAACTGTTTTTGGTTGAAGTTTAATGTTTTTGTTAGAAAATCCAACCATATGGGTGAAAGTTCTTCTTTTTAGGTTAAAAATTCAACAACTTGGTTGAAAATTTAATTATTTAAAAAAAATTTAACTATTTGTTCAAAAACTAATTTTTTTTCTTTGAAAATTCAACTACTTTTTTGAAAATTTGTCTTTTTGTATTGAAAATTCATCTTTTATGGTAGAAAAGTATTAATTTTGGTTAAAATAAATAAATTCAAAATTTTTAAATTTTAATCTAAAATTGTTTATAACAGATTCTATGTTAAAAATGTTATAAAATTAAAATGAAAAATTGGTCAGGGAAGAATCAGGGAAACGTCAGGGAATTCAGAAAATAAAGTTTTTCTTTCACGTTTTAATTTTGTAACAATAGAAAATATTTTTTAAACCAAGTGTGATAATAATATTGATAAATTCCATGGTTATTACGCTAGGGTTAAAAATATCTTCTTTGCGCAGCAGTTACAGTTTCCTTCTTTGTCTAGTTTACTACCTTGCGAAATCAGCAGCTTCTCTCATGCGTAGTTCATTTTCTGAAAGATGACATAAATTTTGTGGACAAAATATTAAATTTTTGTTGATTAAAAATATCCCTTCAAATTCAGATCATTAAGAATACAAAATAAAATGCGGAATAAAAAAATCAATCAAGATCTATTACAAACTACATAGACAGTGAAATTATTTTCTTAAAAAATAATTTTTTCTGGTTATTGAAGTATTGTTTTAGTTAAAAACACTTTTTTTGTACAAAATTAAACTATTTTATTGAAAATTAGGTTTTCTTTTTTGTTTAAAATTTTTTTTACCGAAAATCTTCTTGGTGAGTAATTCATTTTTTTTAGTTCAAAATTCATTTCTTTAGTTGAAAATTCCTTAAATTTGAATATTTTTGCGAAAATCCATGTATTTTGTTAAAAATTAATAATTTGGTAGAAAATTATTCTTTTTGGTTGAGAATTGATCTTTTTGGTTGAAAATTCATCATTTTGGTCGAAAATTAGATTTTTTTTTAAATTAAAAATAAAATTTGTAAAACGAAAAATTGAACTATTTCATTTTTTGTCCACAATATCGATCTTTCTTCTATAGATATTTAATCTTTTAGGTTGAAAATTTAAATATTTTGTTGAAAATTAATTTTATTTGGTTGAAAATTATTTTTTTACAGAAAGTTTAAGTATTCTGTTTTAATTTGAACATTCATCCGTTTTAGGTAAAAATTCAATTCTTTTGTTGAAAATTTGTCTTTTTTATAGAAAATTAATCTCATTAGTCAAAACTTAATCTTTTTCGTTAAAAATTAATTTTTTGGTTAAAAATTTAACTGTTGTTAAAAATTTATTTTCCTTTTGGTGAAAATTTATCCGTTTTAGATGAAAATTCAATTATTTGGTTAAAAATTGGTCTTTTTGGTAAAAAATTAATCTCATTTGTCAAAACTTCATCTTTTTCGTTGAAAATTCATTTCTTCGATTGAAAATTTAACTGTTTTGTTAAAAATTTATTTTCCTGTCTGAAAATATCACTGTTCTATTTTTGGTTGAAATGTTGTTTGTTTTTAGTTGAAAATTCGTGCATTTTATTGAAAATTTATCTTTATTGATTGAAAATTATTCTTTTGGGTTGAAAATTCAACTGTTTGCTTAAAAATTAATTTTTTTGGTTGAAGATTTATCATTGTAGCCAAAAATTTATTTCCTTTGTTAAAAATTAATTTTTCTAACTAAAAATTTAATTATTCTGTTTTTTGTTGAAAATTTATCCGTTTTAGATGAAAATTCAATTATTTTGTTGAAAATGGGTCTTTTTAAAAGAAAATTAATCTCATTTGTCAAAATTTCATCTTTTCGTTAAAAATTTATTTCTTTGATTGGAAATTTAACTGTTTTGTTAAAAATTTATTTTTCTGACTAAAAATATAACTGTTCTACTTTTTGGTTAAAATATTGTTTGTTTTTAGTTGAAAATTCGTGCATTTTATTGAGAATTTATCCTTGATTCAAAATTATTCTTCTGGGTTAGGCATTTAACTGTTTACTTAAAAAATAATTTTTTTGTTGAAGATTAATTTTTTTGACTGAAAATGTAACTATTCTGTTTCTAGTTGAAAATTTTTCCGTTTTAGGTGAAAATTCAATTATTTTACTGAAAATTTGTCTTTTTTTATAGAAAATTAATCTCATTAGTCAAAACTTAATCTTTTTCGTTAAAAATTAATTCTTTGGTTTAAAATTTAACTGTTTTGTTAAAAATTTATTTTCCTGACTGAAAATATAACTGTTCTATTTTTTATTAAAATGTTTTTGTTCTTAGTTGAAAATTCGTGCATTTTATTGAAAATTTATACTTATTGATTGAAAATTATTCTTTTGGGTTGAAAATTCAACTGTTTGCTTAAAAATTAATTTTTTTCGTTGAAGGTTAATCATTTTAGTCAAAAATTTATTTTCTTTGTTAAAAATTTATTTTTCTAACTAAAAATTTAACTATTCTGTTTTTTGGTGAAAATTTATCCGTTTTAGATGAAAATTCAATTATTTGGTTGAAAATTGGTCTTTTTGGTAAAAAATTAATCTCATTTGTCAAAACTTCATCTTTTTCGTTGAAAATTCATTTCCTCGATTGAAAATTTAACTGTTTTGTTAAAAATTTATTTTCCTGTCTGAAAATATAACTGTTCTATTTTTGGTTGAAATGTTTTTGTTTTTAGTTGAAAATTCGTACATTTTATTGAAAATTTATCCTTATTTATAGAAAATTATTCTTTTTGGTTGAAATTTCAACTGTTTGCTTAAAAATTAATTTTTTTGGTTGAAGATTCATCATTTTAACCAAAAATTTATTACCTTTGTTAAAAATTAATTTTTCTAACTAAAAATTTAACTATTCCGTTTTTGGTTGAAAATTTATCCGTTTTAGATGAAAATTCAATTATTTTGTTGAAAATTGGTCTTTTTAAAAGAAAATTAATCTCATTAGTCAAAACTTTATCTTTTTGTTTAAAATTTATTTCTTTGGTTAAAAATTTAACTGTTTTATTAAAATATTATTTTTTTGACTCAAAATTTATTTATTCTATTTTTGGTTAACATTTTTTTGCTTTTAGCTAAAGATTCATGTATTTGATTAAAAATTTATCTTTTTTCATTGGAAATTATTGCTTTTGGTTAAAGATTTAACTGTTTTGTTAAAAATTCATTTTTTAGTTGAAGATTCGTAGTTTTAGTTGAAAATTAATTTCCATGGTCAAAAATTTATTTATCTTCTTGGTTGAAAGTTCACCTTTTTGATTGAAAATTTAACTATTTTAACTATTTTAAGTTGAAAATTTATCCGTTCCAGGTGAAAATTAATTTTTTTTTTTAAATTGGCCTTTTTGATGGAAAAGTTATCTCATTAGTCAAAACTTCATCTTTTTTGATAAAAATTCGTTTCTTTGGTTAAAAATTTAACTGCTTTGTTAAAAATTCATTTTTCTTACTAAAAATTTAACCATTCTATTTTTCGTTGAAATGTTTTTTGTTTTTAGGTGAAAATTCATGTATTTTATTGAAAATTTATCCTTATTGATTGAAAATTATTGTTTTGGATTGAAAATTCAACTATTTGGTTGAAAATTAATTTTTTCGATTGAAGATGCATTTTAGTTAAAAATTAATTGCCTTGGTCACAAATTTATTTTGTTATTTTGTTGAAAATTTTTTTTTTTATTGATAGAAAATTTGTCTTTTTTGATAGAAAATTAATCTTATTTGTCCAAACTTTATCTTTTTCGTTAAAAATTTACTTTTTTGGTTAAAAATTTAATTGTTTTGTTAAAAATTTATTTTCCTAACTGAAAATTTATTTTATTTTTGGATGAAATTTTTTTTGTTTTTAGGTAAAAATTCGTGTATATTATTGAACATTTGTCTTTTTGTATTAAAAAATATTCTTTGTTGGTTGGAAATGCAACTGTTTGGTTAAAAATTAATTTTTTTGGTTGAAGATTCATCACTTTAATGGAAAATTCGTTTCCTTGATTAACAATTAATTTACCTGATTTAAAATTTAACTATTCTGTTTTTGGTTAAAATTGTATCCGTTTTAGTTGAAAATTCAATTATTTTGTTGAACATTGGCCTTTTTGATAGAAAAGTAATCTCATTAGTCCATACTTCATGTTTCTGTTTAAAAATTCATTTCTTTGGTTGGAAATTTAACTGTTTTGTTAAAATATTATTTTCCTGACTCAAAATTTAATATTCTATTTTTTGTTATTTTTTTTTGCTTGTATTTAAAGATTCAGGTGTTTTACTGAAAATTTGTCTTTTTTATTGGAAATTATTCTTTTGGGTTGGAGATTCAACTGTTTTGTTAAAAATTTATTTTTTAGTTGAAGATTCATCGTTTTAGTTAAAAATTAATTTCCTTGGCTAACAATTTATTTTTCTAATTGAAAAATCAACTGTTCTGTTTTCAAGCGTTTTTTTTCGTTTGCGAGTGAAAATTAATGTGTTTTCATTTAAAAATTGTCTGTTTTATGGAAACTTATTTGACTAGAAATCGGCTAAATCGAACATTAGAAATTAATTAATTATTCTTGTTGGTTGAAAATTCAACTATTTGGTTAAACATTCATATTTGGTTGAAGATTCATCATCTTATAGTTAAAAATGTATGTATTTAACTGAACATTTAACTAATCCATTTTTTATGGAAAAGTTATATTTTTTAACAGAAAAAGTTTAGTTCAAAATTAAACTATTTCGTTGAAAATTTATTTTATTTTGTTGTAAATTAATATTTTACTAAAAATTTATAACTTTCTTATGTTTTGTTAAAAATGCATCTTTTTTTATTTGGAAATTTATTTTTTTTATTTTCTGTTAAAAATACATTTCTAGGGTAAGACTAGTCATTTTAGTAAAAAAAAAAACATTTCTTTGGTCAAAAATTGAACTATCGTGTTGAAAATTCGTTTATGTTCAATTAAGAATAAATTTTTAAACTGAAACTATTGCTGTTCCATTTTTGCTTTATAATTATCTTTTTGAGTTCAAAATTGACTTAATGTTGTGAAAAATTCGTCTTTTGGGTCAAATATTCAATTATTTTAGTAGAAAATTCATATTTTTGTGTTGAAAGTTAAACCTTTTTTGAAAAATTTATATCATTAGGTTAAAATCTCAACTGTTTTTCAGCCGGTAGTATCAAATATATTATTTTTAAAAGGAAAAATAATTATTTTCAAAATTTTCTGAATTCAAATTGAAATTCAATAAAAAAATAGAAAAAAAAAGAATAAATGTATAGAACTCCTGCACCAAAAACTTGTATTACTCTGGCCACAAGTTTCTTCAGGCACTTGCTTCAGTTCAATTTCTCTTTTGATTTGGAAGCGCCGGATTTAAACCGTTTCGAACTTCACTGAAAACTCTAACGATACAACAAAAAATTTAATTTTCAATCAAATAGTTGAATTTGAACAAAATAGTTCAATCTTCAATCAAAAAACATTCATTTTCAACCAAAAAGTTGCATTTATGATTTAAAAAGATGACATTTTTACCAAAAGAGATCAATTTTTTAACTAATAATGAATTTCCAATAAAAAAGTTGAATTTTCAACCAAGAAAGATTTTTTGGTCAATAAAGAAACCAAAAACCAAATATTTTAAATTTCAAGACAAAAAGATGAATTGCATACAAAACAGTTGAATTCTTAACTCGAAAATGTGACTTTTCAACCAAAAAATTAATAATTTTCAATTAAACAATTTAATTTTCCACCAAATAGTTGAATTTATAATAAAATATTTGAATCCTTAATAAAACAATATTTATTTTCAACCAAACAGTTGCATTTATAATTAAAAAAGATGAAATTATTACCAAAAGAGATTATTTTTAAATCAGAATGACGAATTATTTTCAAAATAGTTGAATTTTCAAAAAAAGAAGATTTTTTTGGTCAAGAAAGAAATAAAGTTTCAAACAAATATTTGAAATTTTGAGCCAAAAAGACAAATTTTCTACTAAACAGTTGAATTTTCAACTCGAAAATGTGTGTTTTCAACAAAGTGTTAATTTTCAATTAAATAGTTGCATTTTCAACAAAATGTTTGAATAATCAACCTAAACAGATGATTTAAAAAAAAAAGCAAATATGAATTTTCATATTTTTGAAATTGAATTTTCACCCGAATAGTTGAAAATTCAAGCAAAAAAAAATTTTCTAAATAAAAGTTGAATTTTTAACCCGAAAATATAAATTTTTAAGAAAAAATTTAATTTTCAACCAAATATTTCAATTTTTAACAAAATAGTTGAATCCTCAACCAAAAAAGATTAATTTGCAACCAATAATTAAAAAAGATGAAATTCCTAGCAGAAGAGTAATTTTTAAATAAAAAAAACGAATTTTCATAAAAATAGTTAAATTTTCAACTAAGAAGGGTTTTTTGGTCCAGAAAGAAATAAAATCAACCTAAACAAATTAATTTCCAAAAAATGCAAATATGAGTTTCAAACAAAAAATTCATTTTCAACCACAGAGTTGAAAGTTCAAGTTAAAAAGACGAATTTTCTTGAAAATAGTTAAATTTTTTGCCAAAAATATGAATTTCCAACCAAAAATTTAATTTTTAACCAAATATGTAGTTGAACTTTCAACAAAATAGTTGAATCCTGAACCAAAAAAAATCATTAATTTTCAACCAAATATGTAGTTGCATTTATAACCAAAAAAGATTAAATTTTTACTGAAAGAGATGATTTTTTAAACCAAAATGACGAATTTGCAACAAAATATTAAATTTTCAATTCTAGTGTATACCAGTCGTTTATTTTTTAATTTTTAAAATAAAAAATGATGAGTTAGCATTTTATAAGTATATTTTTTTGGAAAATTGCATCTTTAATTATGAAATTTGAATAAATGTACATTGAAATTTAAAAATATTTTTAAAAACTTTAACGCGCGCGATTCGCAAGTTTGAGCGCGCTGAGTACGCGCGACGACTCTTGGTTCTTTCGCTTCGCGCTCGGTCTTTGTATTTCCCCCACATTTGCGCACATTCCTTTTAAAGTTAAAGGTTAAAGCATTGACAACTGTAATTTGGTGATTGTGAATTCTCTTTTGTTAAAGCTCCTTCGGCTTTAACGAACACATTCTTATCACGCATCTCGTGCTTCGCACTCGATTTTGTCCAAACCGTGAACTTTTCTACATTACGTTCAACACTATGGTATCAAATGTATATTGCATTTATTTCTGTGCCCCGGACTGGAATTGTTTTTCAGATATTGCAAAATAAAGTACAAATTTTATTCATCATGAGTACTTTAATATTTGTTTCTTATTTTGCATTAAATTTATTTTCAGCTACCCTAAAAAATGTATCATTTCGATGAATTTATATTATTACACTTAATAAAATGCATTGGTGTTGAAAAAACATAAGTATTTTCATTATCTTGTTTTTTATGATAAAAGGATGCATTCTATAAAAAAAAAACAATTTTGTTATTAAAAATTTTATTGCAACTTGTGTCGTCTTTACAAAAATTTAATTTGTTAATTTTCAGTGTTATATTTTACGATTTAAACTGAAAATGCGCACACTTACGTAAAGTGGTTTTAAGCAAATTTGTAGGTATAATTTAGGCAACAAATTTTATTAAATAAAATGTTATTGTAGCTCGCATCCTTTTTCCAAAAAGTTAATCTTTTTATTTGTTATATATATATTTTTATGTGAAGGTTTTGTAACAAATTTGTAGATCTTTTTTGATTGAACAACTTTTGTCTCTTCACTTTTATTTTGTCTCTCATGTTGTTTTTTCAAAAATTTAATTTTCTTATTTTTAATGTTATTTTTTACAACTAAAACAAAAACTACATGTCCCATCAAAAAATTATTGTAACAAATTTGTAGCTCTTTTTTGGATGAGCAACTTTTGTCTATTCATTTTTTTCTTAGCTTGTGTCGTTTGTGTAAAAGTTTAATTCTTTTATTTTATTTTTTACTATTATAACTTGAATTACGAGTTCCATTAAAAAATTATAAATAGCAAATTTGTAGTTCTTTTTTAGGAGAACAAATTTTGTTTAATTTTTTTTCGTATCTTGTGTAGTTTGTCCAAAAATTTAATTTTTTTATTTTCTATGTTGTTTTTTACTAATAAAAAAAACTACGCATCCTGTCAAAAAATTATTAGTAACAAATTTGTAGATCTTTTTTGGGTAAACAACCTTTGTTTTATTTTTTTTCTCACCTTGTGCCGTTTGTCCAAAACTTTAATTTCTTTATTTTTAATGTTGTTTTTAAAGAATAAAACAGAAACTGCGTGTCTTATAAAAAAGTGATTAATAACTTTGTAGATCTTTTTTGGGTGCATAATTTTCGTTCATTAATCTTTTTTCGTATTTTGCATGGTTTGACCGAAAAATGGATTTTCTTATTTTTGATTATTTTTTGTGCAATCAAAATTTAAATTTTCGATTTTTTTTAAATTGAAAAAGTTGGTATAAAAATCTTTTATGCCTTTTGAAAAACAACGTTTTTCTTATTTTGTCTTTTTTCATGTTGTACGTTGTTTGTCTTAAAATATTCATTTTAATTTTTTTAATTTTTTAATTTTGAGAATACTATAACTTTGATAATTTTATTTCTATTAAAAAAAATCATTAGAATAAATTGTTCGAGTTTTTTAGCACTACAAACAACCGTACATAGAATTTTTAAATTTGGAAAAAAATGGCATCTAAAATTTTGAAAAATGGAACTTTTTTAATTTTTATTCAAAATAGCTGGTTAATGAACTTGATCCATCTTTTTGGTCCTCAAAACTGTGTACCAAAGCACAATCCGAACCGAC
>JAUELO010000230.1:831844-854867 GCA_032357855.1 Amphibolips quercusostensackenii | reverse complement strand
TTTGGTTCATTTGCAAATTTTGGGCCCTATATCCATATTGATTCGTATAACGGACGGACTGACAGACGGACACCCGACGGAAACTGTAAGGGTTTCTGCCCGTGGCTACGAAATCCTACAAATAAATAAATAAATTTCCTCGAATTAATTTTTTGTTTTAATTTGGCTTCTTACAGGTGAATTTCTTGATAACACAGTTTACGGCACTGGGATTGGCCGGATTGTTGAGGTCATCTTTAAACCCTGGGGTAACATCACCAGCCACACGACATGCCTTTGGCCTCATTTTTGGTCTTGTTTTTGGATACTTCAGTTTCGGCAAGTAAGCCTATTTCTCTATTTAAAAAAAAACTAATGTCGATTTTCAGTTTTTATTAAATTTTTATAGATAAATTATGAATTGACTTTTAATTTTTTTAGATAATATTGTGTTAATAATATATACGAACCAAAAATTACTGTTCAAATATCACACCCATAAGTATTTTTATAGGATCCTAAAAAGACCCCATGAGTGAAAAATTGGGTTTTGCGAGTTTTTGAGGCTAATTTTAATTTTTGGTGGTTTTTTTTAAATGAAAGTTATTTCCAGTACATAATGTATTACTTCCTATTGATAATTACATGTTTAAATAAATTTTAAAATTAATTTATTATTAATTATAGCATTTTTCTCTTAAAATAGAGTTAGAAAGTCGCCACTTTTTGTCCATTTTTCAATTAGTGTGAGGGTATAATTAATCCAAGTGAACAAAAGTAATAGTTTAAACAATTTATTATTATTTTTAATAACATTCTCTTTAAATAGTGCTAGAAATTTGCGGTTTGTTCTGAAATAATCAATTTGTTGTCCACTTTTCACTTAGAACGAGGTATTAATTAATGAAATTCAAGAAAAATAATTGTTGAAACAAATTATTGTTCATAGCATTTTTCTTTTAGAATAGAGTTAGAAAGTCGACGTTTTTTACAAAATTTTTAACTTTTTTTCAATTTTTTAGTTAGAGCAAGGCAATAATTAATTAAAATTAACAGAAGTAATTGTTTAAACCATTTATTGATTTATTATTATTTATAAGAATAGTCTCTTAGAATAATCCTAGAAAGTTGAAATTTTTCCTAAAATTTTTCACTTTTTGTCCAACTTTTCATTGGAGTAAGGATATAATTAATTCAAGAAAACAAAAATAATTGTTCAAACAATTTATTATTATTTTTCATAATATTTTCTTTGAAAAATGCTAAAAAGTTACGGTTTTTTTTTAATTTTTCAGTCTTTGTCCACTTTTTACCGCGAGTATGGTAATAATTAATGAAATATAACAAAAATAATTGTTTCAATAAATTAAAATTGTTTATAAATATCTTATCCTATAGTAATGCTAGTGAGTTGCTTTATTCTGAAATTTTCCACTTTTGGTCAAATTTTATCTTAGAGCGATGTTATAATTGATGCAATTTAACAAATAATTGTTTAAACAAATCATTGTTGTAATATCTTTACCTATATTAATGCTGGATGGTTGCGGTTTTTTATAAAAATTTTAACTTTTTGTCCCTCAGCTCAAACGATTCGTTTCAATTTAAAGATTTTTGTTTTTATCACACTTAATAAGTTATGCTGTTTTGAATTTTTAAATTGTTATTAATATTGTTGTTAAATGTAACACTTTTTTTATTTTGATGTTTTTAAATTTCGGGCTCTTTAAATTTTAAAGCTATTCAAATTAAACTAAATCTTTGTATTCTTTTCTATTTTTAATTTACTTTTTTTTATGTTTAATATTCAACTTCACAGGCAGGCGTTCCATTTGGCAGGTCTTCCGGCACTATGTTATATAGCGATGAGAACGTTGGATCCAAAAATAATGCAAAGGTGACATATTGATAATTTATTATTCATTTATCGATTTATTTTTACTGTTTACAGATGTTTATTTATTAGTTACATTTTTTTCATTTAATTTATTTCAGTATTTAATAAAATAATTCACAAGCAAAGATGATTCAGTTGCTATTATTTTTAATTTAAAAAATGCTTTGTTTTTTAGATTTGTTCTTGCGATAGCATTGATATATCTCTCCTGCATTCATTTGCATCGACAGGTGTACGACTGTGGGACATATTCACTTGACATCACTGGTATGTTTTTATTAAATAAAAATTCAGTATTAAAAAATGGACATTTTTTGTTACAAAAAACAATGGCAAATAATCGACAAAAAATGTAAATTTAAGGTTCAAAACTTTCAAACTTTTTATTAAATTTTTTGATTTCTAAAAAAAAGGTCTGAATTCCAGATTTTTTGGTATTTTAAAGCTTTCGAAGGCATGTTATACCTGCCCGATTTCTATCTTACCGATATTTTTTTAACAGCTCAAGATTACAAGGCATTTGATATCGAGTTGAAAATTTGAAAAATTAAATAAAAGGCACTAAGCAATATTTTTTATTGAAAGAGAATTCTTTTGGGTCCAAAAGACTATTAGCATATTCTTAGTTCAAAATTCACCTCGCTTGGTTAAAAATTTTACTATTTGGTTGAAAATTTATTAATTTGTTGAAAATCAAAAAGGTTGTTAAAAGGCCACATTTTTTGTCGGAAATTCAACTACTTGGTTGAAAGTTCAATTATACTTTGTTAAAAATGCATTTTATTGGGTGAAGATTTAACTTTTTTTTTAATTCGTCTTTTAGTTTAAAATTACTTTTTTTAATTGCAAACATAAATATTTCATTTCTGGTTGAAAATGTATATTTTCGGATTAAAAATTCAACTGTTTTTTAAAGAATTCACATTTTTGGCTTACAAATTCAAAAACTGGTTGAAATTTTTTTTCTGTTTTGAGTGGAAAATCTTTCTTGATTGAAAATTCAACTCTTTTGTTGAAAACTTGACCCATTCATTTGAAAATTTTCTTTTTCGTTAGAAATTCGAGCTTTTTTGGTTAAAAATGCAACTGTTTAGTTAACAATTCGTCTTTTTTGGTTGATTTTTTTTAATTTCAAATTAAATTCATTTTTGCTTGAAATATCAAACATTACATTTTTCGTTAAAAATTCTTTTTTTTTTTTGAAAATGTAATTATTTTGTTAAAAGTTAAATTACTTTGTTAAAAATTTGTTTTATTGTTTGAAAATTTAATCATTTTGTTAAAAATTTGTTTATTTGTTGGTTGAAACTTAATTTATTTGTTGGTTGAAACTTAATTTTTCTAAATTTGTTTGAAATTTTTTTTCTCTTTTGACTGAAAAGTCATTCTTTGTTGAAAATTAAACTTTTGCGTTAAAAAATCATCCTTTTGGTTTGAAAATTCATCTCTTCAAGAAGAAATTTGATTTTTTTTTATTGAAAGTGCAACTTTTTGGCGAAAAATACGTTCTGGTCGAAATATCAATTATTATATTTTTCGTCGAGAATTCATTTTTTTATTGAAAGTTAAACTAATTGGTTGAAAATAGAATAGCTTTGTTCAAAATTCATTTCATTGATTGGAGATTTATTGATTTTGTTCAAAATTCATTTTTATTAGTTGAAAATTTTTTTTTTCGTTGACTTTTTGGTTGAAAATTCATATTTTTTTGTTAAAAATTAACTTGTTTTGTAGAGATTTGTAGAATTGGTTCAAATTTCTATTTTCTTTTGACTGAAAAATCTTTTTTGACTGAAAAATCTTTTTTGCCTGAAAAATCAACTCTTACGTTGAAAAATCGTCCCTTTGGTTTATAAAAATTCATCTCTTTATGTTGAAAATTGACTTTTTGAAAAAATTTAACTGTTTGTTAAGCTAATAATTAATCTTTTTTGTTGATTTCAACTGTTTTTATTTCAAGTTAAAACATTTTTGGTTTAAATATCAACTATTACATTTTAAAAAAAAATTTTTTTTTTTTTTGAAAATTTAATTACTTGCTTAAACGTTGAATTACTTTGTTAAAATTCATTTTGTTGGTTGAAGAATTAATCATTTTGTTGAAAATTCGTTTATTTGAAAATTAATTGTTCTAAATTTGGTTGAAATTTTTTTCTCTTTTTACTAAAAAATCTTTGTTGGTTGAAAATTCAACTTTTTTTTATTGAAAGTTAAGCTAATTGGTTGGAAATTAAATTACATTGTTGAAAAATCATTTCATTGATGGGAGATTTATTTATTTTGATGAAAATTCATTTTTATTGGTTAAAAAATAATTTTTTTAACCGAAAATTCAACAATTCTATTTTTCGTTGAAAATTGATTTTTTTTAGTCAACTTAATAGTTAAAAATTTATATTTACGTGTTAAAGTTTAGTTTTTTTTTTAGAACATTCGTCTTTTTTGCTCAAAAATTTAAGAATTCGGTTGATATTTTTCTCTCTTTTGATTAAAAAATCTTTGTGGAAAATTGAACCCTGTATTAAAAACTCGACCCTTTCATTTGAAAATTCACTCTTCCGGTAGAAATTTTAACTTTTTTTTGGTTAAAAATTGCAACTGCTGGTTAACAATATGTCTTTTTTGGTTAAATTCAACTGTTTTTTTTTTTATTTAAAATTGAAATATTTTTTGTTTGAAATGTCAACTATTACATTTTTTGTTGAAAATTCATTTTATTGATTGAAGATTTAATAATTCTGTTGAAGATTCGTTTATTTGTTAACTGAAAATTAATTTTTCTAAATTTAGTTGTAATACTTGTACTCTTTTGACTAAAAAATCTTTTTTGGTTAAAAATGCAACTGTTTAGTTAACAATTCGTCTTTTTTGGTTGAATTTAACTATTTTTTATTTTACATGAAAATCTTTTTTGGTTGAAATGTCAACTATTACATTTTTTATTGAGAATTTATATTTTTTCATTAAAAATTAAACTGCTTGGTTGAAAGTTGAATTTTAATGTTAAAAATTCTTTTAATTAGTTGAAGATTTAATCGTTTTGTTGCAAATTCGTTTATGTTTTGGTTAAAAATTAATTTTTCCAACTGGAAATTTATCTATTCCATTTTTGGTTGAAAATTGTTTTTAGTTGACTAATTTGTTGAAAATTCATATTTCCTGGTTAAAATTTGGCATAAAAATTTAAGAATTGGTTGAAACTTCTTTTCTCTTTTGACTGAAAAATCTTTCTTGGTTTAAAATGTAACACTTTTTTTTAAAAAACGTATTTTTTGGTTTTAAAATTTATCTTTTTTTGTACAAATTTGACCTTTTTTGGTTAAAAATGCAATTGTTTGGTTAAAAAATCGTCTTTTATGTTTAAATTAAACTGTTTTTTATTTACAATTAAACAAATTTTTGTTTTAAAATTTTCTTTGTGAATTCATTTTTTTTTGTTAAAAACTCAACTACTTGGTTTAAATTGAAACTACTTTGTTCAAAATTCATTTCATTGATTGAAGATTTATTTATTTTGATGAAAATTCATTTTTATTGGTGGAAAATTAATTTTTTAAACTGCAAATTTAACTATTCCATTTTTGTTTGAAAATTTATTTTTTATTTCACTTATTAGTTAAAAATTAATATTTTCGGGTTAAAATTCAACTGTTTTGTAGTAAATTTGCCTTTTTGTCTTGAAAATTCAAGAATAGGTTGAAACTTATTTTCTTTTTACTCAAAAATCTTTGCTCGTTGTAGATTCAACTATTTTGTTAAAAATGCGTCTTTTAAGTTTGAAAATTCTTCTGTTACGGAAAAAGTTTGATCTTTCTTGGTTAAAAATTCAACTGTTTAGTTGAAAGTGCGTCTTATTTGTTTGAATTCAACTGTTTTTTTCAATGAAATTTTTTTTGGTTGAAATATCAACTACTAACATTTTTTGTGGAGAATTTCATCTTCTTGGACTAAATTCAACTGTTGTTGATATAAAATTAAAATCATTTTCTGTTGAAATGACAACTATTATATTTTTTCGAAAATTCATTTTTTTTATTGAAAATTCGTTTATTTGATGGTTGAAAATTAATTTTTCTAACTGAAAATTTAACTATTATATTTTTTGTTGAAAATTGATTATTATTTGTTTATTTTATAGTTGAAAGTTCATATTTTCGGGTTTTGCTGAGAATTTGCCGTTTTGGCTTAAAAAATCAAGAATTTGGTTGAATTTTTTTTCATTTTTTGTCTGAAAAATCTTTTTTGGTTGAAAAAAAATTCAACTCTTGTCAAATTTCGTCTTTTTAGTTTCAAAATTCTTCTCATTAGGTAGCGATTTTATTTATTTTTTGTTAAAAATGCAATTTTTTTTCTAAATTCGCCTTGGTTTAATTCAACTGTTTTTTATTTACAATTAAAATCTTTTTGGTTGAAATAACCTCTATATTTTTTGTTAAGAATTTCTCTTTTTGATTCAATTTAACTGTTTTGTATTTGAAATTAAAATCATTTTTGGTTGTAATGTCAACTGTTACATTAAAATATTTGGTTGAAAATTCAATTATTTTGTTGGTATTTAACTATTTTGTTAAGAATTTAATTTTTTTTTTCGAAAACTTTTTTTTTTTTAATTTTTTTTTTCATAGGAAATTCGTCTTTTTCGATTAAAGATTCATCTTTTTTAGTAGAAACGTTCTTGTTTGAAAATTAATGTTTTCTTGGTTGAAAATGAAACTACTATTTGTTTGAAAAATCATCCTTTCTGGTTGAAAATGAACTGTTTTGTTGAAAATTAACTTTTTCTATGAAGTTCAGCTTTTCGCGTTTAAAAGACAATTACCTGCTTTCTAAAATATTCGCCTTTTTTGTAATTCTAAAAATTTTGGTAAGGTAGGAAGCGGGTAAGTATGACATGGCCGTAATTTGAAATTTTTCCAATTCAAGTATATTTCGAATTTGAAACCAAAAATTCTAAATTAAATGAAATTATAATTCAATTTATTTAAATTTATTCATAGAATATTAAAATTAAGTTAATTTTTTTATCTACAGGTCCTCTTATGGTGATTACTCAGAAAGTTACAAGTCTTGCTTATAGTGTTCACGATGGCTTGACTCGCAGAGAAGAGGAACTCACACCCACACAACGTCATCAAGCTGTAAAGTAAGTTAATTATTTTTAAAAAAATTGTTTGTACTTTTCCAGTATTTTAGAATAAAAATAAAATTAAGGCCATGTAATACTTATCCGATCCCTAGTTTACCGGCATTTTTTGTGTTCAAAAACCCAAATTTCTAAAACCAAAAAAAATTCAATTTTGAAAAATTTTTAATGTATTTTCAGAAATTTAAGATCACACAAACGCTTTTTAGTGCTTTTTAATTAAGTTCACAAATTTTCAGCTTGATATACCATTTCGTGTGGACGTGAATTGTTGCAAAAACATGTCGGTAAGGTAGGAATTGGGCAAGTATTACATGGCCTTAAATATATAAAAATAAATAAAAATTTATGATAATAAAGTAAATTATTGTACTATGATTATGAGTATTATAAACTAAATAATAAAATACACTTGATTTGCAGAAAAATGCCAACGATTTTCGAATACTTCAGCTACGTCTTCCATTTCCAGGCTTTGATGGCAGGCCCAATCATTTTTTACCGTGATTATATTGACTTTATTCATGGTCACCGGATTCTTGAGGCACAGTCTCTAACAGTAATTATTCTAATTCAAACATTTTCTTTTTAAGGCCATGTCACACTTGCCAGATTCCTACCTTACCGATATTTTTTCGCAATAGTTTACGTCTACACAAGATGAAATATTGCATAAAAAAGATTGTAAAGTTAAATAAAAAAGGCACTGAGGCAACGTTTGTGTGATACTAAATTTTTGAAAGTACAAAAAGAAATTTTTCTTTTCTTTTGTGGTATTTCAAAATTTTAGGACCAGTCCTTAGTGCTTTTTATTTAATTTTTCAAATTTTTAGCTTCGTATTTTAATTTGCGTGGACATGAGTTGTTGCGAAAAAATGTCGGCAAGGTAGGAATCGGGTGAGTATTACATAGCCTTGACGCCATGTAAGCGTAACCTTAAAATTTTTTTTCACATTTTTTTTCAAATCCAACTTACGTTTACACGAAACGCGATATCAATTTGCCAATTTCGGAAGTTATATAAGAAGCAGAAAGAAACGTGCGCCTGGTCCTAGATTGTGATATTTATAAAAAAAGCAAAAAAAAATTTACAAAAAAAACTTCTTATAACTGTAAAAATTTAAGACCAAACAAACGTTTCTTAGTGCTTTCTTTTTAATGTCCCAAATTTTTAACTCGATATCGCGTTTCTTGTGAATGTAAGTTGGGGTTGAAAAAAATGCAAAAAAAATTTAAGATTACGCTGACATGGCCTTGAGCCAAAAAAGTTAAACTCACTAAAATAAAATAATTTTTTTTTGACATCAGGGACACTATGAGAACAAATCAAACGAAATTGTGATAGAACCTTCACCAGGATTGGTAGTAGTGAAAAAAGTTATTGCGAGTATAGTATGTGCTGTAATATTCGTCACTCTCATTCCTTCATATCCTATTGAAAAAGTGAAAGGTTTGTACCACAGTATATTAAAAATTTAAAAAAAAATTAAGGTTACGTGAACAGGTTCCTGTCTCACCAATATTTTTTCCATCTTCCGGTAAGGTAGGTATCTGGTCACGTGACCCACTTTTACATGGCCTTAAGAAACCTTTGTTTATAATTTAAATTATTTCAAGAAATCCCGGTTCAGTGGCTAATTCTTTTTTTCTAATTTAGATTTAGATTTAATTTTGTAATTAGGGTTATGTAATACCTAATCCCTACCTTACCGACATTTTTTTCTTAACCCAATAAGAAAATCCAACTATTTTTGATTAAAAGTTCTTTTTTTTATTAAAAAGGATACTGTTATATTTTTGGTTCGCAGTTTATCTCGTTTAATTAAAAATTCTATTATTTGGTTGAAAATTTAATTATTCAGTTAGAAATGCTTAACTGTATTGATGAGAATTCGTTTCATGTTTGGTTAAAAATAAATGTTTTGAACTGAAAATTAGACTATTCCATTTTCGATTAAAAACTGATCTTTTTCAGTTAAAAGTGTATGTATTTTGTTAAAAAGTCGTCTTTCTTAGTAGAAATTCAATCGTATTTGTTAAAAATTCATCCTACTACTACTTTGTAAAAAATAACTTTTTTTTTTATTAAGGATTCATAATTATAGGTGAAAATTGAAATATTTGCTTTTAACAGAACTTTCATGTTAAAAATTGTACTATTTTTGAAAATTCATCTTTTTGTCTTGAATATTCAACAACTTGGTAGAAAATTTTACTTTTTGGTTAATAATTAAACTTTTTTGTAGATAATTTGTCTATGTTTGGTTAAGACATTATCCTGTATATTGGATCATTTGGAAAGTCGTCTTTTTTGATAGAACATTAATCTTCTTGGTCGAAAATTCATATTTTTGGTTGAAAATTTCACTATTTTGTTAAAAAATTCATTTTTTTCCTGAAAATTAATTTTGTTATTAAAATTACTTTTTTTCGTCTGAAACTTAATCCTGTATATTGGATAAGTTGGAAATTCATTTTTTTATAATACATTAATTTTCTTCGACAAAAATTGATCATTTTTGTTGAAAAATTAACAATTTTTTTAAAAAATTTTCCTTTTGTTCAGAGTTGTTTTTCCATTTTTGGTTGAAACTTTATCCTGTATATTCTATAAATTAAAAATTCAAACGTTAGTTAGAAAATTCTTGTATTTTGATGATAAATCGTCTTTTTGTGTAGAAAATTAACCTTGTTTGTTGAAAATTAAACTTTTTGTTTGAACATTCAACTTTTTGGTAGATAATTCGTCTTTTAAGCTTTAAAATTAAATAATTTGTTAAAAATCCAATTATTTTGTTCAAAAATCGTAATTTTTTTATTTTTAATTAAAACTTAATGCTGTATATTGCAAAAGTTAAAATTTGGTAGAAAATACATTTATTTAGTTAAAAAATCGTCTTTTTGTGTAAAAAATTATCTTGTTTGATGAAAATTAAACTTTTTGGTTAAAAATTCAACTTTCTTGTAGATAATTCGTCTTTTTTGCTTAAAACTAAATAATTTTGTTAAAAATTTTCTTTTTTGGTAGAAAATTAATCTTTTTAGGCGAAAAATCATTTTTTTTGTACAAAATTTAATAACTTTGTTGAAAATTCATATTTTTGTAATGAAAAATTATATATATTTTTCATTTAAATATTTAACTATTGCATGTTTAGTTAAAAACTTTATCCTGTATATTGAGTAAGTTGGAAATTCGTCTTTTCTGATAGAACGTTAATCTTCTTGCTTGAAAAAAGATTTTAGGTTGAAAATTTAACATTAAATTTTTTTTTTTAATTTGTCTCATCTGGCTGAATTCAAGTGTTTTTGATATAAAATAAAAATATTTTTGTTGCTTAAAATGAATTTTGTTGTTGTTAAATATCAACTTTTGGTTAAAAATTGATCTTTTTTTTTTTTTAATTAATCTAGTTTGGTAGAAACACAATCTTTTCTGGTTAAAAATGCTTCAAAGAAGAATAAATCTAGTTGGGTTGAGGATTTAAACATTTCATTGAAAATTCATCTTTTTTTGGTTGAAAATTTAACTATTCAATTTTTTTTAAATTTATCTTTTTTAGTTGAAAAATTATGTATTTTGTTAACAATTCATATTTTTGAATGTACTTGGTTAAAAATTTATTTTTTCCATTGAAAATTCATCATTTTAGATAAAAATTAAACTATTTTGTTAAAAATTCGTCTTTTCTAGTTGAATTCAACTGCTTTTTATATAAAATGAATTTTTTTTAGATTAAATATCAATTATCAAAGTTTTTGACAAAAATTAATCTTTTTTGTAAAAATTCAACTATTTGGTTAAAAATTTGTGTTTAAAAAAATTGAATCTAGTTTGGTTTAGGATTCAACTGTTTCATTAAAAACTTATCTTTTTCGGTTAAATTTAATTGTTTTTTATTTCAAATTTAATTTTTGTTAGTTCAAATATCAAATGTGTATTATATTTTTCGTTCAGAATTCATTTTTTCTCAGTTAAAAATTCTACTACTTGGTTGAAAGTTTAACTTATCCACTTCTTTGATGCAAATTTATCTTTTTTATTCAAAAATTTGTGCATTTTTTTAACAATTGGAAAATCTTTTTCGGTTAAAAATTAGTCTTTGGCTTGAAAATTCTCCTTTTTTGTTAGAGAATTTGTCTTTTTTAGTTAAAACTATAAATACTTGGCTAAAAATTAATCTGTTTTGGTTGATTATTCGATTATTTTACAAAACTACATTGTTGAAAAATTCATTTTTTTGGTTGAAGATTCATCAATTTAGTTTGAAATTCATCTCTTTGATTGAAAATTAAACTTCTTTGTTAAAAATTTAAATTCTTGGGCGAAAATTAAACTATTTTTCAAATGTTGAACTAGTTAGTTAAAAATTTATTATTTTGGCTGAAGATTCATCATTATAGTTAAAAATTCTACTAGTTGGTTAGGAATTCTGCTATTTTGTTAAAAATCGAATTACTTTGGAAAATGTAACTATTTTGTTAAAGTCATCATTTTTGGTCGAAAATTCAACTATGTTGTTAAAAATTCATCCTTTTGGATTAAAAATTCATTTTTTATGGTATAATGGTCATCGTTCTTAGTTGAAAAGTACCTTTTTTTGTCAAAAACTCAACTTTTTTCGAAAAAATTCGTCCTTTTGGTTTGAAAATTTTACTATTTGGTTAAATCTTTAACTGTTTTTTTTTTGTTGTAAAATTTGTCTCTTTTACTAGAAAGTTCATATATTTAGTTTTTATTGCAACTTTATGGTTAAAAATGTGTTTTTTTTTTGTTTTAAAAATTTATCTCTAGGGTAGAAAATCTTTTTTGGTTAAAAATTCAACTATTTTGTTAAAAATGCAATAATATTTTGTCTTGAAATGTTTGGAATTTAAAGTCAGGGTGCCTACCCTACGTGGAAATCCTGGAAATCCTGGAAAAGTCAGGGAATTTTTCGAGGTCGTACTTATTGCAGTATGAAATTGAATAACAGTTCTTTATTTATATAAGTAGCTTTATATTACTATATTCAACTATTTTGTTGAAAATTTGTTGTTTTTGTGTTTAAAATTATTATTTTTAACTAAAACATTAACTATTCTATTTTTTGTCAAAAAATGATCACTTTTAGTTGAAAGTTCAACAGTTTGCTTGCAATTTTCTCTCTGTCTTGACCAAAAAATCTTTCGTAGTTGAAAATTCTACTCATGTTAAAGAGTCGCCTTTGTTGAATTCAACTGTTTATGATAAAATCTTTTTATCTTTTTTGGTTGAAATATCAACTACTAAATTTTTCGTTCAGAATTGGTCTTTTTGGAAATGAAATTTTAATTATTTAGTTAAAAATTAAACTTTTGTTAAAAATTAATTGGTTTGGTTGAAAATTCGTCATTTAAGTTGATGATTCATCTTCTTGGTTGCAAAATAATTTTTTTTGTTAAAAATTGGTGGATTTTTTTTGGTAAAAATTAATTCTTTAACTGAAAGTGTAAATATTACAGTTAAATATTCCATTATTTTAGATTAAAATTCATCTTTTTTTGAACGTAATTTTGTTGACTAAAAGTTAAACTATTTAATTGTTGGTTAAAAAATCCTTTTTAGTTGAAAATTCGTGTTTTGTGGTAGAAATTAATCTTTTTGGTTAAAAATTTAACTACTCCGGTTAAAGATTCATTGTTTTAGTTGAGAATTTATCTTTTTTGTTCAAAATTCAACTGTATTTAGTTAAAGATTCATCATTTTGTTTAAAAATTTATCACTTTATGTAAAAATGTAACTATTTTTTTGAGAATTAGCTTTTTTTGGTTGAATGTTATTATTTTTTAACTGAATATATAACTATTCCCATTTAGTGTTTAATCTTTTCAGTTGAAAATTCATCTCTTTGATTGAACATTAATTTTTAACTGAAAATTTAACTATTCAATTTTTGGTTGACAATTAACCTTCTGTAGTTGAAAATTCATTTATTCATTCTTTGACTGAATTCATTTCTTTGATTGAAAATTGAATTATTTTTCTGGTTAAATCGGTTTTCTTTGTTTAAAAATAATTTTTTTCAACTCAAAATCTTACTGTTGCATTTTTGGTTAAAAATTTATTGTTTTTAGTCTAAAATTGATCTATTTGTTCAAAAATTGGTCTTTTTCAGTTGAAAATTAAACTATTTAGTTAAAAAAAGTGTATTTTTTGGTAGGAAATTAATCTTCTTGTTCGAAATTATGTTTTTAGTATTATTTAATTATTTGAATAATAGATGATGCTAATACATTTAAGAATATCTTCTAATATAATTATCAAAGCTTTTTAAATTAACGTATTAATTGAATCCCTAGAAACTGAGAAAAAAGCATTATTTATGATAAACTTGCAAAACTAGACATATTCCGATTCGATTGTTTTAAAAAATGCAAAATACTATGAAAAATTACACTTGGAAAAAATTTGAGATAGCTGGAAAAACCTGGAATTGTCAGGGAAATTTTTCCAGGATTTGAGTAGATACCTTGAAAGTGTTTCGTATTTTGAAAATTTCTTTTTCTATTTCGTGAAATTTAGGACCGTATTGGATATCTTAATTTTAAATTTATGTGGATATAAGTTTTTGCGAAAAAACATCGGTAAAGTAGGAATCGGTTAAATATTATATGGCCCTAAATTAAGTTTTTTTCCAGATGACGAGTTCCTGAAAAACGCATCGATATTTTACAAATTCTGGTACCTGACAATTGCCACAATGTTGGTTCGATTTAAGTATTATCACGCCTGGATATTTGCAGATGCAATTTGCAACAATTCAGGACTTGGTTTCAATGGTTTCGATGAGAATAATAAACCTCGTTGGGATTATGTTTCTAACGTTGACGCCTTCAAATTTGAGGTAAGGATAAATTATAACTGCCTTTTATTTAATATTTTTTTAATATAAAAAATGCCATTAATGACTGGTCAAAAACTACGTCACACTGCCAGGAGGGGTGTACCAGACTTGAAAAAATTTGTAATTAGTGATTTTATTTTACTATTTTTATTATTTATTTTTGATCAATAATTTATATCGTTTTTCGCCAAATAAGAAAACTATTCTATTTCCAGGTGAAAATTCATCGCTTTTAGTTGAAAAATCAGTAATTAATTTTTTCATTGAGAATTCATCTATTGTGGCTGAAAATTTAATTACTTGGTTGAAAGTTAAACTACTTTGTTAAACATTCATTTTCTTGGTTAAAGATAAACTATTTTGTTAAAAATTAATTTTTTTAACTGAGAATCAAATTATTTCATTATTGGTTGAAAACTTAACGTTTTTAGTTTAAAATTAATAAAAAAATGACGAATTATGTTGTAAATTCGTATTTTTTGATAGAAATAAAATCTCCTTAAATTGAAATTTGTTTAAAAGTTGAACTACTTCGTAAAAATTCATTTGATTGGTTAGAGATCTTGGTTGAAAATAAATTTTTTTTTGCTGAAAATTTAGCTATTGCATTATTGGCTGAAAATAGATCTGTTTTAGTTGAAAATTAAAAAATTTGTCTGGAAATGTACGTATTTTATTTTATATTCGTTCTTTTTTGGTAAAAAATTAATATTCTGGACTCAAAAATCAATTCCTTGGTTGAAAATTCAATTATTTTGTTAAAAATTAATTTTATCAGTTGAGGATAAGTTTATCTATTTGATTAAAAGTTAAACTATTTGATTGAAATTTTTTTTAAATTATTTTTTTCAACTAAAAATTGAAATATTTCACTGTTGGCTAAAAATTGATTTAATTTAGATGAAAATTTTAACATTTGGCTGAAAATATATGTATTTTATTGTAAATTCTCTTTTTTTGGTAAAAAATAAATATTCTGGATTGAAAATTCATTTTCTTGGTTGAAAATTTTAATAATTTGTTAAAAATGAATTTTATTAGTTGGAAATCCATCTCTTTGATTGAAAATTAAAATATTTTGTTGAAAATCCGTTCTTTTTTGGTTGAAATTTAATTTTTTTAACTTGAAATTTAATTACTCCATTATTGGTGGAAAATTGATCTATTCTAATTGAAAATTAATAAAATACGTATGAAAATTTATGTGTTTTATTATAAATTCGTTCTTTTTGGTGAAAAAGTAATATTCTGAATTGAACATTCAATTTCTTGGTTGAAAATTCAATTTCTTGGTAGAAAATTGTATTAATTTGTCAAAAATTAATTTTATTAGTTAAATATATGTTTATCTATTTTATTGGAAATTAAGCTATTTTGTTAAAAAAAATTTCTTTTTTTTTCTAACTGAAAATTGAACTATTCCATTATTGGATGAAAATTGATCTACTTTAGATGAAAATTTGGAGGTTTGGCTGAAAATTCATGTATTTTATCATAAATTCGCATTTTTTTTGGTAGAAAATTAATATCTGGATTGAAGATTAAACTATTTGGTTGAATTAAAAAAAATCTAACTAAAAATTTAACCATCCCATTTCATTGTTTGAAAATTGGTCGTTTTTAGTTTAAAATTGAATAATTTGGCTAAAAATGTATGTATTTTGTTGTAATTTCTTCTCTCCCGTAAATATAATAATGCAGTAATCTCCGTAATTTCAAAATTATTTTAAAGTTGAACTAATTTTTTAAAAGTTTATTTTATTTGTTGACGATCTTGGTCAAAAATAATTTTTTCTACTAAAAATGTAACTATGTATTCCATTATTGTTTAAAAGTTGATTAATTTTAGTTAAAAGTAAAAAATGTATCTATTTTATTGTAAATTTCTTTCTGTAGTAAAAAATTAGTAGTCTGGATTGAAAATTTAATTAGTTTGTTAAAAATGAATTTTATTAGTTGAAGATAGTCTCTTTTATTTGGAAATTAAACTATGTTGTTGAAAATTCGTATTTTTTGGTAAAAATAATTCATTTAACTAAAAATGTAACTATTTCATTATTGGGCAAAAAATAGATCTATTTTAGTTAAAAATTTGGCTAAAAATGTATGTATTTTATTGTCAATTTCCTTTTTTGGTAGAAAGTTGATATTATTAATTTTATTTAGATAAATACAATTTCATGGTTGAAAATTTGTGTTAAAAATACATTTTATTAGTTGAAGATTCCTCTTGTTTCTTTAAAATAATTTTTCTTAACACAAAATTTAACTGTTCCATTATTGGCTGAAAATTGATCTATTTTAGTCGAAAATTAAAAAATTTGTCAAAAAATGTATGAATTTGTTGTAATTTCTTTTCATTCGATAAAAAGATGATGATATAATTTCCTTTATTTCAAATTTATTTAAAAGTTTTGAACTACCCAGTTAAAAATTAATTTTATCAGTTAAAGATCTTGCTTGAACATCAATTTTTTACTGAAAATTTAACTATTCTATTGTTGGTTGAAAATTGATAAATTTAAGTTGTAAATTAAAAAATTTGGTTAAAAATTTATTTATATTATTGTACATTTGTTTTTTTTTAAATAAAATTAATATTCTTGATTGAAATTTCTATTTCTGTGTTGAAAATTTAATTTCGTTATTAAAAATTTAATTTATGGGTTGAAAATTCATATATTTTGTTAAAAAATCGTTTTTTTTATTAATTATGTTAACAGAAAACTCAAATTGTCTATTATTGGTTGAAAATTTATGTAATTGATTGTGAATTCGTCCTTTCTGTGCAAAAATTAATTTTCTTGATTGAAAATTAAACTTCTTAGTTAAAAATTAGTTTTTTTTGTTCGAAAAATAGTTCTTTTTTGTTTTGTTGAAAACTAATGTTTTTTAACTGAAAATTTAACTATTTGATTATTGTTCAAAAATTGATCGTTTTTAGCTGAAAATTCAATCACTTTTATATAAAATTAATGTATTTTGTGATTTCTTTTTTTTTTGGGAGAAACATAATTACCTTGATTTAAAATTTCTACAAAAGTTGAAATACTTTCTTAAAAATTAATTTTATTATTTGGAGAAATTGGTTGAAAACAATTTTTTACTGAAAATCTAACTGTTCCATTATTGGTTGAAAATTCAAAAATTAATTCAAAATTTATGTATTTTGTTGTGAATTTGTATTTTGCGGTAGAAAATTAATCTTCTTGATTTCAAATTTAGTTGAAAGTTGAACTAGTTTGTTAAAAATTCATTTCATTAGTTGAAGATTTATCTCTAGTTGAAAAATAATTTTTTAACTGAAAATTTAAATATTTTATTATTGATTTGAAAATTGATAAACTATAGTAAAAAATATAAAATGTTGCTTGAAAATGTATGTATTTTATTTCTGATTCGTATTTTTTAGCAAAAACGTGATTGCATCTTCTACTTCTTGGTTAAAAATTGAATTACTTTGTTAATAATTTAGTCTATCAGTTAAAGATTCATTTCATTGGTTGAAAATTATTTGTTTATTTGATGAAAATCTTGCAGATCTTAAGGTAATTTTTTCAATTTTTCAGGATTAAAATTTTTGATAGAAAAACTTTGAATTATGTCAAAAGATATTTTACAGTCTTAAAGTTTTCAAATAATTAGAAACTAATTTAAATATTCAAAAACATTTCAACTGGTTTTCTAAAGTTTCGAAGAAGAATGTAAAAGATTTTAAAGCAAAATTTTTTCAATTTTGCAAGATTACAAAATTTTCCAATGAATTTAAGTAAAAAGAGATACTTAGACATTTTCAAAAGATTACAAAATAATTTTTCTCTTAAAAAGATCTCAAAATATTTAAAACAAAAAATAGATTTTTGAAGATTTTGAACAAAAAATGTAGAACCTTTTTAAGAATTTTGAAAGGTTTAAACAAAACAAAACTAAAATTCTGAAGATGTCTGAAAATTTTAAAAAGTTTCAAAAAATTTCTAAAATTGTCAAAAAATAATCTAGAAGATTTAAAGGCATTTTTTTATTTTTAAAGATTTTTTACAATTCCAGGAATAATTTGAGTTCTTACAAATTTTCTAGATAACTTTTCAACAAAAATGATATTTTAAAAAGTCTTTTTGAATTTTTTCAAGAAATGTATGAAAATATTAATTATATATATTTAAAAACAAATGAACTTACAAAAATTAATAATCCATTTAAATTTTTATTTCGCATCGTAAATAATTTTTCATCTTTTTTGGGTGAATTCAGCTCTCTATTTAAAATCAAACTCGTTTTTGGTTAAAGTATAAAATATCACATTTTTTGTTAAATAAATATTCTTCGGTAGGACATTCAACTATAATTCGGTTAAAAATATAACTTTTTTGAAAATTCGTCTTTTTTGGCAGAAAATTTATCTTCTTGGTTAAAACGTAATGTTTTTGTTTAAAAATTAATCTGTTTTTATTGAGAATTAAAGTATTTTTTTGACAATTAAAATACCAACAATTAAACTTGTTAAAGATTCATCTTTTTTGGTTTAAAACTTAACTATTGGGTTGAAAATTAACTTTTTGTTGAAATTCTGATTTGACATCTAAAATATTCAAAAATCTATTTGAATTTTTTTAAGAATCTTAAGAATATTATATTTATAAAATCTAAAAAGAAATAAATAAGTAAATAAATCTACAAAATAAATCATTCAAGTTTTTAAAATAGCGTGACTTAGTTTTTGAACGGCCCCTTATGAAAAATAGGATTTAATTTTGATTTAAATTTGCGGGTGTTTAAGGCCTTGTTCCACTTACACGATTCCTAACTTACCGACATTCGAAAAGGTAGGAATGTGGTGATTCCTCCCTTACCGAATGTCGGTAAGTTAGGAATTGGGTAAGTGGTACATGGCCTCAAATTATTACATATAAAATAAATTTTATAATTTTTTTCAGACTGCTCTTAGCCTTAGAGATAGTATTGCAGCTTGGAACAAGGGAACAAATCGGTGGCTGAGATCATTAGTTTATGAAAGAGTGCCTCGAAACAAAACAATTTGCACGTACGCCTTATCTGCCCTTTGGCATGGATTTTATCCGGGTTACTACCTCACTTTTGCGAACGGATCGTTTTTCACATTCGCAGCTCGAACCGTAAGAGAAATATTTAAGGGCATGTCGTACATGGGTCACGTGACCAGGTTCCTACCTTACCGACATTTTTTCGCCATCTTGTACACATGAAGTGAGATGTCGAGTTAAAAAATCGGGTATGTAAATAAGAGGCACTGACGAACGTTTATTTTCTCTAAAAATTTGTTTAATTATAATTTCTTTAAAAATTATAAAAGTTTAGAGGTTGGTAAACTTTCCTTTATGCTTCTAATTGAAAAATATCGGTAAGGTAGGAATCATATAAGTAGAAAATGGCCTTAAGGCCATGTAACGAGTACTTTTTTCTGAGCAACTTAGGACTACACGAAGTAAGATATCGAGTTGAAAATTTGGGAAATCAAATAAAAGCCACTAAGAAACGTTCATATAGTCTTTAATTTTTAGAAGAAAAAAAAATTGTTATCTTTTTATAAACAAAAATACAAACACCCTTCGGGTGTTTTATTTAATTTTCCAAGTTTTCAACTCGATATCTCACTGCATGCTGATAGGAGTTGTTTAGAAAAAATTGTCGATAGGGTAGGAATCAGATTAGTATTAGATGGCCTAAAAAATATATTTGTTTCTCTTTCTACAACTTTAGAAATTGACAATTTTAAATCGGAAGTTTCCAAAAATTAGTAGTACCTGATTTCGAGCATTTAAAAATGAATAATTTATAATAAATTCTTCGAAATTGAATGTGTTCAAATTGTACCATTTAAAATTTTAAGAATTAAAAATTTGACAATTTTAATTTGGATGCATATACAAGTGAATAATTTGACCCTGAAACTGGTCCAATTTTTGTTTTGTTTATTGCAAATGTTTAAAATCGAAAATTTTCATATAATGTTAAAACTTTCCAAATTGAAATATTTTACATTGAAGCCTCTGAAATTGATCGATTTTAAATTGGAAACTGAAAATTTTCGATTTTTAAAGCTTTGAACATTTCAAATTGAATTTAAATAATTCAAAAATGTATTAAAAATTAAGATACCGTAACAATTGAGACGATTTTAAAGTTTGGTTTAAAAGTTTCTTATTTTCTTTCCTCTTTTCTATTCCTTCGTTTATTCTTCTAATATTTTATGTCAGTTTTTTTATTTTGTATCATATGCAATTATAGGTACACAAATTGAATTTATTCAAGTAGAATAATTAAAATTTGTTTGAATTCAAAGTTAAATTATTTTAACTTCGGTGCATGTAAGAATGAATAATTTGACCCTAAATTGTTACTTTTTTATTGAAAATGTTTAAATTTGAAAACTTTAATATAAATTAAACGATTTTGGATTGGAAACAACTGAAAATTTTTAATTTAGAACACTAGGAACATTTTAAATATAATTTAAAGAATTCGTAAATATATATTAAAAATTAATATATCGTAACCATTTTTTTATTATATTATTATATATACAATTATTGGTTCATAAATATTACAAAATTGGAAAGGTCGATGATAAAAAAAATTGGGACAACTGAAAAAAGACGAAAAATAAAATTCCCGAAAAAGAAACTTCACAAATAGAGAATTTTCGAAAAGATAGAATTGCTGACATATAAAAATCCCAAATTGGAAAATTTTCGAATATTAAAATTCTCGACAAGAAATACCATTATCGTGTTTTTAAAAAATAAATAATATTTATTAATTACAATTTTTTAAATAGTTTAAATTCTGGAATATAATGATGTCGGGAATTTCAGTTTTAGATATTTTATCATTCGGCAATTTTTTATCGGGAATTTTCAAATTTGTTAATATTATAAACTGTCGGGAATTTTATTATTCGAGAATTTTCAATTTCGGTAATATTGTAAACTTTCGGCAGTTTTATTATTCAAGAATTTTTAATTTTGGTTATATTATAAACTATTTGGGAATCTTGTTATTCGAGATTTTTATATTTTGATTATTTTATAAATTTGGAATTTTTTTAATTCGGTAATATTATAAACTGTCCGGGAATGTTATTATGCAAGAATTTTCCAATTTTAGCTTTTTATATTTCGTCAATTTTATAGGGACGTCTAAAAAATCCCGAAAAATAAAATTTCCGACACTATAAAATTTCCGAATTGAAAAATTCTCGAATAATAAAATTCCCAAATAATAACATTTACGAATAATAAAATTCGCAAATTGAAAAATTTCTGAATAATAAAATTTCTGAATAATAAAATCCGGAATTATAAAATTCCCGAAAAGTTTATAATTTTGCCGAATTGGAAAATTCTCAAATAATAAAATTCCCGATGATTTCAATTATTACCGAATAATATTAATATTCCCGGCAGAAAATTTCCAAATTATAAGAGACGACTGAAAAATCCAGAAAAATATTATTCTTGACGCTGTAAAATTCTCGAATTAAAAAATTCTTGTATGATAAAATTTCTAAATAATAACATTTCTAAATAATAAAAATTCCTGAATAATAAAATTTCAGAATCATATAATTTCCGCATAGTAATAAAATTTTTGAACAATAAAATTCTTGAATAATAAAATTCCCGAATAATAAAATTTCCGAATTGAAAAATTCTCGAACAGTTTATAATATTGCCGAATTAAATAAAATTCCTTACACTGTAAAATTCTCGAATTAAAAAATTCTCGTATAATGAAATTATCAAATAATAACATTTCTAAATAATAAAAATTCTTGAATAATAAAACTCCGGATAGCTTATATTATTACCGTATTTGAAAATTCCCGAATAATAATAAGATTCCCAAAAGAAATTTGACATATTATAAGGGACGTCTGAAAAATCCCAAACAATAAAATTCCCGAAAGTGTAAAATTCCCGTATGTGTAAAATTCCCGAATAATCAAATTCCCGAGTTGGTAAGCTGACGAATAATAAAATTTCTGAATTATAAAATTCCCGAATAACAAAATTCCTGAATTATAAAATTTCCGAACAATAAAATTCCCGAATTGGGAAATTTCCGAATAGTAAAAATTTCGAATAAAATTTCCGAATAATAAGATTACCGAATAATAAAATTCCTAAATTTATAAATTCCCGAATAGGAAAATTCCCGAACAGTTTATAATATTGCCGAATTGGAAAATTCTTCAATAATAAAATTCCTGATAGTTTATATTATTACCGAATTTTAAAATTTCAGAATAATAATATTATTCCCGAATTAAAAAATTTTTAAATAATAAAATTCCTGAATAACATTTCCAAATAATAAAATTTCTGAATTGGAAAATTTCTGAATAATAAAATTCCTGAATTATAAATTTCCCGAATAATAAAATTTCCGAATAATCAAATAAATAAATAATAAAAAACCCGATAGTTTATATTCCCTAATATAATAAGAAAGTTCCCTAATAATAATAAGATTTTCGACATAAAATTGCAAAATTATAAGGGGCGACTGTAAAATCCCGAACAATAAAATTCCCGAATTAGAAAATTCCTAAATAACGAAATTGTTGAATTATCAAATTCCCAAAATAATAAAATTTCCGAATTGGAAAATTTCTGACTTGAAAAATTTCCGAATAATAAAAATCCTGAATTATAAAATTCTCGAATAATAAAATTCACAAATTTGATTATGGCCGAACAGTTTATAATATTTCCGAACTGGAAAATTCCCGAATAATACCGTCAATTTACAATATCCAAATTATAAGGGACGACTGAAAAGTACCGAAAAATAAAATTTCCGGCACTGTAACATTCCCGAATTGGAAACTTCCGGAATAAAAAAATTCCCTTATAATAATAAGATTTTCGACAAAAAATTGCAAAATTATAAGGGACCACTGTGAAATCCCGAACAATAAAATTCCCAAATTGGAAAATTCCTGAATAACAAAATTGTTGAATTATAAAATTCCCAAAATAATAAAATTTCCGAATTGGAAAATTTCCGACTTAAAAAATTCCCGAATAATAAAAATCCTGAATTATAAAATTCTCGAATAATAAAATTCACAAATTTGATTATGGCCGAACAGTTTAT
>JAUELO010000230.1:733517-746229 GCA_032357855.1 Amphibolips quercusostensackenii | reverse complement strand
AATGATTAGCGTTAATTTTGGCACATTCTTCTGTCCTTCAAATTACTCCCAATCAGGGATTGGAAATAGTTGTGTCACACCCACTCTCCCTTTCTAATTACCCCAAAATGCTTTTGGGAGGTGGGGGTCCAGAAATGTTATGTAACATTTTCAAAATTTAATAATTAAAAAAAAAAGCGTAGAATAATAATGGACCGTAGCGAAGAAGGTACAAATTTTGTTTTGAAAACTGTTTTTTGGTTACGTATCAAATGTTAGGTGTCCTATCAGGATAAGCCGCAATTTAAAAAAAGAGGTATTGTCTTTGGCCACTATAGAGGGGTTAACAGTGTTTAAAGTTTAAAAAATTAAAAAATTTGTCTTTAAGTTGAAAAATTTTTGTGAATTTTTTATGTATATAGTTTGCGACAAGAAATAATGACATATCATAAAATTTTAGAAAAAAAGAATTTTTGGAGATACCAACAAAATAACGTTTTTTTATTGTATTTGGTTAATAGGATACTTATTTGTAATTTTTTCAAATATTTCTCATAAAATAAGTTATGTTCAAACGGAAGAAACACAATTTTTTAACTTATTTCTTAGGCTACTTCGAAATGATTGAAAATGCAAAATCATCATTAAAAATTTTTAAGTTCCTGTAAACAAAACTAGAAAAAATCTGTGAAAGACATTTTTAATAAATTTCAAATAATTATTTTATTTAAAAAAATCTAAAAAAGGGAGCATTTTAGTTTATATTTGAAAAAAGTCGTACTTGATGAAAAATTATTTTTTCTAAAATATGATTTTATATTATCGTTTGTCATCAAAAACTGCACACAAAAAATTGATAATAATTTTTGCACACATAGAAAACATTGTATTTATAGTGAAAAAATCAAATTACTCAAAGTCCCAAATTGGCCTGTGTGCCAAATTAGCCAATGTTTCAAATTTCACGATTTATAAAACTAGAATTTTTTAAACACTCAAAAAATTTTTTTCAAAAACCATCAAGATCGAATAAGGGAGGTTTTACCGTAGGGGAGACTGGTACAGACTGGATACCAGTGCATGGGTACATACTGGATAATGCGAATTTTCTTATAAAAGGAACGATGTTAATGCACTCTAATAATTTTTTACACTTCTTGTAACTACTTTTTGCAAGAAAAATATTAAAGTTCATTTATCTCGTTCTCATTATAAAATAATACGTATTATCCAGTGTGTACTATCCAATGTGTACCGTCGTCCCTAATTCGTGAAATACAACTTTAGCAGCACCGATCACCATTACTAATTTTTGAAAGTATTTTCAGCATGAGATGATGTTGTTACAATTAATTTTTTTTTAAGTAAATATTATATAGCCTGATTAATACTGGACTGTTTTTATAAAATTAGGCGCTGGACCGTACAATTACTGAATCTTGTGTGGGTTGGACGTAGATCCTAGAGGATAAATAAACTAATTAGCAAATTGATCATCATCTTGACAATGAGGAATTATGCTAATAGTAATTAGATGATTCATGAACCACGTGCTTCAATTAATTTATTGACTTTTTAAATGTATAACAAAAGTTGTTTTTATTTAAATCCAACCAAATTTTTTTAAATTTCTATCTTAATGAATCTTTTTATTTTTTTTATTTAACTTTCTTTAATTTTTTAATCACATGCAGAATTTCAGTATGACTTCATAGGACAATAATGATAATTATAAATCTATGAGCAATAACTTACCATAGCGATAAATTACAATAACTTACCACAAATCACCACAATTTACCGTAAAGTATCAGAAATTTCCAAAAATAAAAACATCCGTAATTATCCGAAATTTCCTAAATTCATATCAAAATTAAAATAAAATTTCAACGATCAATCCATTTAAGCATAAATCATGCTGTATTACAAAAAACGTCTAAAATCATGCAAATGTTCTACAAATATTTTACATTCCCATTATTTTTTTAAACTGTAAACACTTTTAGAATTTAAAAATTTTGCTAAATATTTAGAATTTTTGATGATTTATAAACTTAACAGAAATTACCTAAATTTTTAAATTTTCCTTAATTCATATTAAAATTAAAATAAAGTTTCGCAACTTCCTCCATATGAGCAGAAATCATGCCAATGTTAACAAAATAGTCTGAAATAATGAACTTGTTAAAAAAAATATTAATTTTCAAAAAATTTCAATTCTTCAAATTACAAATTTTGTAGTTTCAAACAATTTTTATATTTTAAAAAATGTCTAAGTTTTAAAAGTAAAATTTTTAGAATATTAATCATTTTTAAATTTCAAAAAAAAATTTATAATTCGTAAACTGACCATGAATTTCCCAAATTTCCGTAATTATTCAAAATTTACTAAATTCATATTAAAATGAAAAAATTTCCGAAATTCCTCCATGTGAGCAGAAATCATACCTGCGTTATAAAAAAAGTCTAAAATCATGCATTTCTTAAAAAGTATATATAAATTTTCGAACAAAATTTTATTAATTTAATTTGAAAAAATACTTAGTTTCGAAAATTTTTAAATTAAAAAAAAAATTTTGTACTTCAAAAGTCTTAAACATTTTTTTAATATTTTAAATTTAAAAATTTTTTAGAATTCCAAACAAATTTTTTATTACGAAATTTCTGGTAATTTATAAACTTATACATTTTTCAAAATTCTAAAAATTTGCTAAATTATCCCAAATTTCCTATCATATTAAAATTAAAATAAAGTTTTCAAAATTCCTCCATATGAGCCTGTGTGATAAAAAACGTCTAAACCTCATCCGTTTGTTGACAAAAATATCGTAAGTTTCAAACATCAATATTTTTTAAATTTCAAAATTGTTCAGAATTTCATTTTTTTTTAATTTTTATAATTTATAAACTTGCTATAAATTTACAAAAATTTAAAAATTTTTTAAATATTAAAAATTTTTCATATTTATCAAAAATGTCTTAAATTCATATTAGAATAAAAATAAAAATTTTACATACAATCAGAAATCATGCATGTGTAATAAAAACGCCTAAAATCATGCATTTGTTAAAAAAATTTGTATTTAAAAAACTTTTTTAATTTCAAATTTTTTTTAATTAAAATTTTTTTTTAAATTTCAAACAAATTTTTAATTGAAAAAGTTTATAAATAAATATATTTTTCTTAATTTTGAAAATGTTTGGTAATTCATAAAGTTAATAAAATTTTTTAAATTCTAAAAATGTCCTTAATTATCCAAAATTTCTTAAATTAATATTAAAATAAGAATAAAGTTTTTGAAATTTCTCCATATAAGCAGAAATCATGCCTGTGGCATTATTTTTCAAATTTCAAAAAAAAATTTTAATCATTATTTTTAATTATGATGATAATTCATAAATTAACTAGAAATTTCCAGAATTTAAAAAATTTCCATAATTATCAGAAATTTTCTAAATTCACATTAAAATAAAAATAAAATTCTTCCATACGAAAAGTGTTCCATTCAAAAAAGTTTTTAAATTTCAAAAGATTTTTAATTTTCAAACCTTTTTAAAATTTCAAAAAAAATTTTAATTACGAAAATTGTTAAATAATTTTGTTATAATTTTGATAATTTCGGTAATTTATAAACATATCATTAATTTTCAATTTTCTAAAAATTTCCTTAATTATCTCAAATGTATTAAAATAAAAATAAAGTTTTCAAAATTCCTCCATATAAGCAGAAATCATGCCAGTGTAATAAAAAACGTCTGAAATAATGTACTTGTCATAAAAAATGGCGTAAATTTCAAACATTCTCAATATTTCTTGAATTTGATCATTTTTTAAATTTCAAAATTGTTAGGATTTCAATTTTTTTTTAATTTTTTGTTTCATAAACTAACTATGAAATTCCAAAAGTTTTGAAATTTCCATATTTATCAAAAATTTCCTAAATTCATATTAAAATAAAAATTAAATTCTTCTATACGAGTTCAAATCATGTTTATGTTATAAAAAACGTCTAAAGTCATGTTATAAAAAATATTATAAATTTAAAAAATCTTATTCTTTGAATTAAAAAAATATATATTCACAAAAATTTTTTAATTAACATTTTTTTTCATTTGAAAAGCTTATTGAAGTTAAAAAATGTTTAGAATTAAAAAAAATTTGAATTACAAAATTTTTTAAATAAAAAAAATTTAATTTGGAATATTTTGAAAATTTTTGGGCATTTATAAACTTATTATAAATTTTCAAAATTTTGAAAATTGACCTAATTATCCAAAATTTGATAAGTTCATATTAAAATAAAAATACAATTTCAACAATTCATCCATGTAAGCAAAAATCATGCCTGTATTGTAAAAAATTTCTACAATCATGCAATTGTTATAAAAATATTGTAAATTTCCAAAAAATTTGAGGCTTTAAAAATGTTCAGAATTTTACAATTTTTAGTAATTTATAAACTTGATACAAATTTCCAAAATTTTGTAATTTTTAATTCATATTAAAATTAATATAAAGTTTCCAAGCTTCCTCTATATGAGCAGAAATCATTCCAGTTTTACAAAAAAAAAATCTGAAATCATGCACTTGTTGCGAAAAATATTATCAATTTCCAAAAAATAAAATTCTTCTAATTTCAAAATTTTTAGTATCACACATTTTTTAGATTTCAAAATTTTTTTAATTTTAAAAGTTTTTCAAATGTTTGATAATTTGTAAACTTATCACAAATTTCTAAAACTTAAAAAATTAATGTAATTATAAAACATACCCTAAATTCATATTAAAATAAAAATACAATTCTTCCATGCGAGCAGAAATCATGCCTGTGTTATAAAAAACGTCTAAAATGATCTATTTGTTATCAAAAATATTGTGAATTCCAAAAATTTGAAATATTTGTCCAATTTTATTATTTTTTTGATTCCAAAATTTTCTTTAATGAAACGAGTTTTTAGAATGTCCCAATTTTTAAAAAATTTTGGTAACTCACAAACTTACCATGCATTTTCAAAATTTTTTTAATTTCCCTATTTATCACAAATGTTCTGAATTTATATTCAAATAAAAATAAAATTTCTGAATACTAGCAGAAATCACGCATGTTTTATAAAATACGTCTAAAATCATGCATTTGTTATATAAAATATTATAAATTTAAAAAAAATTATTCTTTAAACTTAAAAAATATTTAGTTTCAAAAATTTTCTAATTACAAACATTTTTAAAATTTTAAAAGTTTTTTTAATTTCAAAAATGTTTAGAATTATAAAAAAGTTAATTAAAAATTTTTTGATAATTTATAAACTTATCAATTTTCAAAATTCTAATAATTTCCTTAAAATTTCCTAAATTCATATTAAAATTAAAATAAAGTTTCCAAAATTCCTCCCTAGGAGCAGAAATCATGCCGGTGTAATAAAAAGCGTCTGAACTCATGCATTTGTTATTATTATTTATTTTCATGTGTATCAAAAATATCCAAAATTTATTTAGAATAAAATTCCTCCATATGAGTAGAAATCATGCCTGTGTTATAAAAAACGTCTAAAATCATGTTCTTGTTATAAAAAATATTATGAATTCACAAAAAATTGTATTATTTAAATTTAAAAAATATGTTCAATCTCAAAAGTTTATATAAGCAAAAAGCATGCCTGCATAATAAAAAACGTTTGAACTTATGCATTTGTTAACAAAAATATTATAAATTTCAAACATTCTCAATATTTTTTAAATTGAACTATTTAAAAATTTTTGTAATTACTTAGAATTTTAATTATTTCTTTTTGATTTTGATAATTCATAAACTTACTATATAATTACAAAATTTTTACAATTTCTATATTTATCAAAAATCTCCTAAATTTATATTAAAATAAAAATAAAATTCGTCCAAACGAAAAGATTTCATGCATGTATTCTTTAAATTTTAAAAATTTGTTACATTTTGAAAGTTTTTTTAATTTGAGATTTGTTTAGAATTTCAAAAAAAAATTAAAATTTTTTTGTGATCTATAAACTTATTATAAATTTTCAAAATTGGAAAAATTTTCTTTATTACCAAAAGTTGCCTAAATTCATATTAAATACAAATAAAGTATTCAAAATTTCTCTATATCATCAGAAAGAATGCCTGTGTAATAAAAAAACGTTTGAGCTAATGCATTTGTTTACAAAAATATCGTAAGTTTCAAACATTCCCAATATTTTTTAAATTTCAAAATTGTTTAGAATTTTAATTAATTAATTTTTTGTCATTTATGAACTTGCTACAAAATTTCAAAATTTTTAAAATTTATATATTTTATCGAAAATTTTTTCAATTCATATTAAAATAAAAATAAAATTCTTCCATAAGAGCAGAAATCATGTCAATGTTACAAAAAACGTAAAAAATCGTCTATTTCTTATCAAACATATCGTAAATTTTTAACGTTTTTTAAATTGACAAATCTTTTAAATTTTTTAAGTTTAAAAAAATTGTTAATTTATAAACTGACGATGAATTTTTTTAATTTTCGTAATTATTAAAAATTTGCTTAATTTGTATTAAAATAAAAATAAAATTCTTCCATAAGAGCAGAAATCATGCCTGTGTTATGAAAATCGTTTAAAAATCGTCTAAAAAATTTGTTATCTAAAATATCGTAAATTTTTAAGATTCTAAATATTTTTTGAATTTTAATCTTTTTTTAATTTCAAAAGTTTTTAGATTCAAAAAATTTTGTTTGATTTCTATCATTTTTAGAATTAAAAAATTTTGTTTAATTTCAAAAATTTTTAGAATTAAAAAATTTCGTTTAATTTTAAACATTTTAAGATTAAAAAAATTTTGTTTGATTGGAAAAATTTTTAGAATCCTTAAATTTGTTTGAAATTTTGGTAATTTATGAACTTTCTACAAGTTTCCAACAATTTTTTAATTTTTATATTTATCAAGAATGTCCTAAATTCATACTGAAATAAAGATGAAATTCTTCCATACGAGCAGAAATCATGCCTGTGTTATAAAAAACGTCTAAAATCATCTATTTGTTATCAAAAATATCGTAAATTTCAAACATCCTGAATTTTTTTTTAATTTAATATTTTTTATATTTCAAAAATTTTTAGAATTTCAAAAATTTTTTTAATGGCAAAATTTTTAGAATTCTTAAATTTGCTTAAAGTTTTGATAATTCATAAACTTACAACAAGTTTCCAAACATTTTAAAATTTTTATATTTATCAAAAATGTTCAAATTCATATAAATAAAAATAAAATTCTCCCACACGAGCAGAAATCATGTCTATGTTATAAAAAATGCCTAAAGTCATGCATTTGTAATAAAAAATATTATTAATTTTCAAAAAAAGTATTATTTAAATTTAGCAAGTATTCAGTTCCAAAAATAATTCCATTAAAAAAAGTTTGATAAAATTCCTGAATTTTTAATAATTTTAAACAAATTTTAAATTACAAAAGTTTTAAAATAAATCTTTTTTTTTAATTTTAAAAATTGTTGGTAATTTATAAACTTATCATCAATTTTCAAAATTCTAAAAATTTCCTTAATCATCTAAAATTTCCTAAATTAATTTTGAAATAAGAATAAAGTTTTCAAAATTTCTCCATATAAGCAGAAATCATGCCTGTGTAATAAAAAACGTTTGAAATCATGCATTTGCTTTAAAAAATATTGTAAATTCAAACATTCTTGATATTGTTTAAATGTGATTATTTTTTTAATTAAAAAAAGGTGAATCTTTTTTTTTTAGTTTGATAATTCATAAACTTACTATAAATTTTCAAAATCTAAAAAATTTCCATATTTATCAAAACTTTCCTAAATTCATATTAAAATTAAAATAAAATGTTTCGATACGTAAACTTTTTATTAAAAAAATTTTTTCAATTTTAAAAGTTTTTAATCACATAAGTTTAAAAATAATTCCTTTTTTTAATTTTGAAAAATTCTAGAAATTTCCTTAATTGTCCAAAATTTCCTACATTCATATTAAAATAAAAATTAAATTCACAAACATTTTTTAATTAAAATTTTGTTTTTATTTGAAAAGTTTATTACATTTCAAAAATTTTCAGGATTAAAAAAATTTGAATCACAAAATTTTCAAAATTGAAAACATTTTAATTTTGAATATTTTGAAAATTTTTGGTTATTTATAAACTTATTATAAATTTTTTAAATTCTGAAAATTTACTCAATTATTACAAAGTTCCTAAATTCATATTCAAATAAAAATAAACTTTCCGAAATTCCTCCATATGGGCAGAAATCATGTATGTGTAATAAAAAACTTCTGCATTCACGAATTTGTTATCAAAAATATCGTAAATTTCAAACATTCTCCATATTCTTTAAGTTTCAATATTTTTTAAACTTAAAAATTGTTTAGGATTTTTTTTTATTTTGGCAATTCATAAGCTTACTGTAAAATTCTAAAAATTTCAAAATTTTCATATTTATAAAAAATTTCCTAAATTTATATACAAATAAAAATAATATTCCTCCATGCGAGCAGAAAATCATGCCTGTGTTATAAAAAACGTCTAAAATCATGCATTTTTTATAAAAAAATATTATGAATTTACGCAAAAAATTATTCTTTAAATTAAAAAAATTTGTTAAATTTGAATGTTTTTTAAATTTGAATGTTTTTTAAATTTAAAATTTTTTTAGTATTGCAAAGATATTTTGAAAGATTGTTATAATTTATAAACTTATTATAAATTTCCGAAATTCCGAAAAATTCCTTAACTATCCACAATTTCCTAAATTCATATTAAAATAAAAATAAAGTTTCTAAAATTCCTCCATATAAGCAGAAATCATGCTTGTGTGATAAAAAACGTCTGAACTCATGCATTTGTTATTAAAAATACCGTAAATTTCCAACATTCTCAATATTTTTAAATTTCATTATTTTTTAAATTTAAAAATTGTTTAGGATTTTGATTTTTTTAATTTTTGCAATTTATAAACTTGCTATAAAATTCCAAAACTTAGAAAATTATTGCAGTAATAAAAGATTTCCTACATTCATATTAAAATAAAAATAAAATTTTCCGATACAAGCAAAAATCATACCTGTATTATAAAAACCGTCAAAAATCGTGCATTTGTTATAAAAAATATTATACATTTTCCAAAATAACATTTTAATCTTTAAATTAATAAAATATTTAGTTCCGAAAATTTTTAAATTACATTTTTTTTATTTCATAAGTTTTTAAAATTTTAAAATTTTTTTAGAAATTCAAAAAAGTTTAATTACAAAATTTTCTAAAATTCACATTTTTTTTAATTTTGAAAATTTTTGTTTATTTGTAAACTTATAAATTTTCAGAACTCTGAAAATTTCCTCAATTGCCCAAAATTTCCTAAATTCATATTAAAATAAAAATAAAGTTTTCAAAATTCCTCTATATGAGCAGAAATCATGCCTATGTAAAGAAAAACGTCTGAAATCATGCATTTGTTATGAAAAATATCGTAAATTTTAAACATTCTCAACACTTTGTAAATGTAATTATTTTTTAAAATGAAAAAAAATTTTATTACATTTTTTATTTTGCTGATTCATAAACTTGTTATAAATTTCGAAAATTCATTTAAAAATAAAAATAAGCAGAAATCATGCCTGTGTTACAGAAAAATGCTATAAATAAAATATATTTTGTTCTCAAATTTAATTTTAATTTAAGTTTAATTTGATTATTGTTAAAAAACGATTTTTGAATAATTTTGGGTCACGTGGATCATTTGCATAAAAGTTTAACAATAAGGTTGTCTTGTAGGTCTCTACAAGCTGCAGATCAAGTATAATCCCCTATCGGATATACCGGACGAGGCGTTTCTAGGGCTTGAAAGATCGTTGTGGGAGCTTGAGTTACCCTACAACCGTCTTGCTAGAGTTCCAAGCAAATCGTTCAGACATCTACAAAAGCTTCGGCTTCTCGATTTGACAGGTAATCTCTTCAATTTATATTATCTTTTTTTTTGTTAAAAAAATTCAAAACATTAAAAACAATAAATAAAATTAAACATGAAAAAATGATTTAAAAAGTATTTGAAAACAAATAATTGACAAAAAAAATCAATAAAAATATAAAATAAGCAAATTCTCGAAAAAACGAATAAGTTCGAATATTAGAGGTGCTTCCTTGGGATTGATTTTTGGCCCATGTATCACAAATGTCAACTTTTCTCCTACAAGGATGAATTGTTTGATGTAATAATTTAACCACAGAATCTAAATGGCAAAATACAAGTATTTATAGAGCCCTTTTTGAAAAAACGGTCTTATTGTTTTTTTTTTAATTAATTGAAAATATGCTGGATTTACGCGCCTGGGAACGAGCAACCTGACACGGTTAGAGTACCCATGATGAACCAAAAACAGTCGGAAAAAACAGGGGAGCGCCTGTTTCAGTTTATCAGGGGTATTCTCATGGTAGTAAGCTGCTCGTTCCCAGGCGCATAAATGCAGTATATTTTTTATTAATTAAAAAAAAAACAAGACCATTTTCGTAAGTAATTACGTAGTAATCGCTATTTTTCGTGGCACTTTGTAATTAATACTGATTCGAATTTACGTCATCAGCAATTTTTTTCTCACTTAAAGATTTTAGAGAAATCTAGAAATAAAATTACAATTTGATTAATTACACTTTTTATAGGATCTATTTAAACTAGGTAATTAAAAAACATTACTTTTCTACGATTCTAAACAAAAGGATGACATTTTTCATTTTCAGACTATTCTTGTGAATTTAAAATAAATAATTCAAAAAAAAATATTAAAAATAAATACACTGTAGCGCTAATTAATTCATTTTTATTTTATTTTTAAAAAACTGAGCAGATAGCTTTTCTGATGTATTAATACAAATAATTTTATCTTTATTATTGTTTAAAATTACCCTTAATTCTTTTCAATTCCCTTTAGTCCTTTTTATTCCTTTGAATTATTTCAAATTCTCTTGAATCCTTTCGAATTTCTATGAATTTTTTCAAATGCCTTTTCATTTTTCATTTATCTTGAGTTCTTTTATTCTTTAATTTTTGTTAAAATCTCCTAAATTCTACTGAATTCTCTTATTTTCTTGAAAAAAGGTTCTTTCCCTCAAATTATTTAGAAATTGTTTAATTATTTCCAATTCCCTTGTATTCATTTTAAATTTTTTTCATTCCTGTAAATTCTTTTGAATTGTTTGTGCTCCTTGGAATTCTCTTCAATTATTTTCTTTGAATTTTTGCGAATGACACTTATTTTTTTTAATCATCATAAATTTCTTTATCCTTTAAAATTGTTTGAAAACTTTTTAATTTTACTGAATTCTTTGAATGAAAAAAATTGGATTTCCCTAAATTATTTAGAAATATTTAAATTATTTTTATTCCTTTGTAGTCTTTTGAATTTTTTAAAAATTCCTTTAAACACATTTAAATTCTTCGTATTCCGTTGAATTCTTTTTATCCTTTTAAATTATTTTTTATTCTTGTCTCTTATTTCTTTTAAATGCCGCTAAATTTTTTATTTATCTTAATTTTCTTTATTCTTAAAATTTTTCCGAATCCTTTTTAGTTTCACTGAATTCTTCAAATTACTTTGAATTTGTTTGAATTTCCTCAAATTATTTAGGAATATTGGAATTATTTTTAATGCCCTTGTAGTCTTTTTAAGTATTTTTGAATTTATTTAAACTCATTTTAATTCTTTGGAATATTTTTAAATTATTTTTAAATTAAAAAATAATATAAAATAAAAGTCAATACATAAAATTACATAGAAGTTATATAAATCTTGCATGATTGTTACATACGTGTTATATAAATTTTAAATTATATGTATATTACTGGTATATTTATTTTACATAATCAATTAATTTAAATAATAATTAATTAAAGTCAATGCCTTTGAGTTCTTTTGTTATACCTTTGAAATATTTTAAATTCCTTTAAATTCTTATGAATTTTTTTTGAATTACTTTGAATGCCCTTGAATTTTCTATTCATCCTGAATTCCTTTATTCTCTAACATTTTATTAATCTTTTAAATTTCACTAAATTATTTTAGTTTTTTTTAAAAGTGTTTTTCGATTTCTTTAAATTATTTAGGAATATTTGAATTATTTTTTAATTACCTTGTATTCTTTTGATGTCTTTCAACATTACTTTGAATTCTTTTAAATTCCCTTAAGTTTTTTTCCTTTGAATTCCTTAATTCTTTAACATTTTTTTGAAATCTTTCAAACTTAACTGAATTCTTTAGTTTCTTTTCAAAAAATTTTTGATTTTCTTACATTATCTAGAAGTATTAGAAGTATTTTTTATTTTCTTGTAGCCTTTTGAAGTATTTTTGAATTTCTCTGAATTCTTTGTTTTTTTTTTTGAGTTTTTTCAAAAATCTTTCTTTGCTTTTGAAATATTTTGAATTCTTGTCTTTGAATTCTTCTAAATTTGACTGAATTTTTTATTTATCATGAATTTATTTATTCTTTAAAGTTTCTCGAAATCTTTTTAATTTTACTGAATTCTTTTAATTTATTTATATTTGTTTAAATTTTCTTAGGGTGCAGTTCCGAATAGGTGAACGTGACGATTTCCTTCACACTGCGTTTACTTATGTATTGTGACGCGCTGATTACGAAAATGATAGTGAAAATTGGCGACTCGGCGATTTTTATGGTGAAATTGCGAAAAAGCCATAAAAAATATGGGTTTT
>JAUELO010000230.1:621607-640257 GCA_032357855.1 Amphibolips quercusostensackenii | reverse complement strand
ATCCAAAATATTTTTCATATCCAGTATATTTTTCCTATCAAAAATATTTTTCCTATCTAAAATATTTTTTCTACCCAAAATATCTTTCTCATCCAAAATGTTCTTCCTATCCAAAATATTTTTCCTATCCAGAATGTTTTTTCCATTCAAAATATTTTTTCCATTCAAAATATTTTTCCTATTCACAATATATTTTTCATATCCAAAATATTTTTTCTACACAAAATAATTTGCCTGAACAAAATACGCTTTCTATCCAAAATATGTTTCTTATTCACAATATTATTTCCTATCCAAACCATTTTCCCTATCCAAAATATTTTTTCCATCTAAAATATTTTTCCTATTCCTAATATAATTTTCCTATCTAAAATATTTTTCTTATCTAATATATTGCTCCTATCCAAAATATGTTTCCTATCCAAAATATTGTTCCTATTCACAATATAATTTTTCTATCTAAAATATTTTCTGTACTCACAATATATTTTTCATATCCAAAATATTTTCCCTATCCAAAATATTTTTATATCCAAAATATGTTTCCTTTCCAAAACATGTTTCCTGTTTACAATATAATTTTCCTGTCTGAAATATGTTTCCTATCCACAATATTTTTCATATCCAAAATATTTTTCCTATCCAAAATATTTTTTCTGCCCAAAATATCTTTCCCATCCAAAATATTTTTCCTATCAAAAATATTTTTTTTTATCCAGAATGTTTTTCCTATCAAAAATATTTTTCCTATTCACAATATATTTTTCATATCCAAAATATTTTTTCTACACAAAATAATTTTCCTGACCAAAATATGCTTTCTATCCCAAATATGTTTCTTATTCACAATATTATTTTCCTATCTAAAATATGTTTCCTATCCAAAATATATTTTTCCTTCCCAGAATATTTTTCCCATTCGCAATATAATTTTCCTATCTAAAATAATTTTTTTATCTAAAATAATTTTCCTATCCAAAATGTTTCTCCTATCTAAAATATGTTTCCCATCCAAAATATTTTTTCTATTTATGATAAATTTTTCATATCCAAAATATTTTTCTATTTACAATATATTTTTCATATCCAGAATATTTTTTCTATCCAAAATATTTTTCCTATCCGAACCATTTTCCCTATCCAAAATATTTTTCATATCTAAAATATGTTTCCTTTCCAAAATATTTTTCCTGTTCACAATATAATTTTCCTATCTGAAATATGTTTCTTATCCAAAATATTTTTTATATCCAAAATATTTATCCTATCCAAAATATTTTTTCTGCCTAAAATATCTTTCCCATCCAAAATATTTTTCCTATCCAAAATATTTTTTATATCCAGAATGTTTTTTCTATCAAAAATATTTTTCCTATTCACAATATTTTTTTCATATCCAAAATATTTTTTCTACACAAAATAATTTTCCTGACCAAAATATGATTTCTATCCAAAATATGTTTCCTATTCACAATATTATTTTCCTATCTAAAATATGTTTCCTATCCAAAATATATTTTTCCTTTTCAAAATATATTTCCTATTCATAATATAATTTTCCTATCTAAAATAATTTTCCTATCCAAAATGTTTTTCCTATCCAAAATATTTTTCCCATCCAAAATATTTTTTCTATTCATGATAAATTTTTCATATCCAAAATATTTTTCTATTTACAATATATTTTTCATATCCAGAAGATTTTTTCTATCAAAAATATTTTTCCTATCCAAACTATTTTCCCTATCCAAAATATTTTTCCGATTCGTAGTATAAGTTTCCTATCTAAAATATTTTTCTTATCTAAAATATTTTCCCTATCCAAAATATTTTTCATATCCAAAATATTATTCATATCCAAAATATGTTTCCTTTACAAAATATTTATCCTGTTCACACTATGATTTTCCTATCTAAAATATTTTTCCTATCCAAAATATTTTTTCTATTCACAATATATTTTTCATATCCAAAAAATTTTTCCTATTCCAAATATTTATCCTGCCCAAAATATTTTTCCTATCCTGAATATTCTTCTCGTCCGAAATATTTTTCTTGCCCAGAATATTTTTCCTATCCAAAATATTTTTCCTATTCAGAATATGATTTTCCTATCTAAAATATGTTTCCTATTCAAAATATTTTTCCTATTCACAATATATTTCTCGTATCCAAAATATTTTTCCTATACACAATATATTTTTTCTATTCAAAATATTTTTCCTACCCAAAATATTTTTCCTATAAAAAATATGTTTCCTATCCAGAATATTCTTGCTATTTACAATATAATTTTTCTATCTATAATAATTTTCCTATCCAAAATATTTTTCCTATCTAAAATATGTTTCCTATTCAAAATATTTTTCCTATTCACAATATATTTTTCATATCCAAAATATTTTTCCTATACACAATATATTTTTTCTATTCAAAATATTTTTCCTACCCAAAATATTTTTCCCATAAAAAATATGTTTCCTATCTAGAATATTTTTTCTATCCAAAATGTTTTTCCTATTCACAATGTAATTTTCATATCCAAAATATTTGTTCTACCCAAAATAATATTCCTATCCAGAATATGTTTTCTATGCAAAATATTTTTCCTAATCACAATATGATTTTCCTATCTGAAATATTTTTTCTATTCACTATATATTTTTTATATTCAAAATATGTTTTCCATCCAAAATATATTTTTTATACCCAAAATATTTTTCCTATCCAGAATATTTTTCATATCCAAAATATTTGTCCTATTCACAATATATTGTTCATATCCAAAATATTTTTTCTACCTGAAATAATTTTCTTATCCAAAATATGTTTTCTATCCAAAATATTTTTCCTATTCACTATATGATTTTCCTATCTCAAATATTTTTCCTATCCAAAATATGTTTCCTATCTAAAATATATTTTTCCTTTACAAAATACTTTTCCTAGCCAAAATATTTGTCCTATTCACAATATATTTTTCATATCCAAAATATTTTTTCTACCTAAAATAATGTTACTATCCAAAATATGTGTTCTATCCAAAATATTTTTCCTATACACAATATGATTTTCCTATATAAAATATTTTTCCTATTCATAATATGTTTCCTATCCAAAAAAATTTTTTCTTTTCAAAATATTTTTTCTAGCCAAAATATTTTTCCTATTCACGATATATTTTTCATCTCGAATATATATTTTTCTATCCACAATAATTTTTCTAACCAAAATATGCTTTCTATCCAAAATATTTTTCCTATACACAATATGATTTTTTTATCTAAAATATGTTTCCTATCCAAAATATATTTTTCATATCCAAAATATTTTTCCTATACACAGTATGATTTTTTTATCTAAAATATGTTTCCTTTCCAAAATATATTTTTCCTATCCAAAATATTGTTCCTACTCACAATATATTTTTCATATCCAAAATATTTTTTCTACTTAAAATAATTTTCCTATCCAGAATATGTTTTCTATCCAGTATATTTTTCCTATTCACAATATGATTTTCCTATCTAAAATATTTTTCGTAGACAAAATATGTTTCCTATCCAAAATATATTTTTCCTTTCCAAAAATACTTTTTCTACCCAAAATATTTTTGCTATTCACAATATATTTTCCATATCTAAAATACGTTTCCTATCCAAAACATATTGTTCCTATCCAAAATATTTTTCCTACCCAAAATAATTTTTTTATCCAAAAAATTGTCCTATCCAATTAAATATTTTTTTCTTCTCTTTAGATTCAGTCTTCGTTTGGCAAGATTATCTCGATGCGACAGAAAGCACCGAAGTCCCCCAAATTTTATTTCCCCATGTGGAATTAACTCTCCAAAGTGGAATCGAAATAGGAATGTCTTTGGAAGTGCCAATACGAAAATTTGACGAGGACGAGGAAATTTCTTATTGGGTTGCTTCCATCGTCATGGCTTGTGGTCCACTTCTCAGATTAAGATATTTTGGTGGCGACGACAGATCCTTAGAATTCTGGTGTAATCTCACAAAAGAAGCAGCTCACGAACTTGGCTGGTGTGTTAGAAACAACAAAAAATTAGAACCACCGGAACAAATTTTCAAGAGGTCGCCAGATTGTCTTGAAAAACTTCCTGATTTTTTAATCCAGGCAAAGTCTGTTCCCCAGGAAATGCTTTCAGGGGTTCGTTTTACTCAATTATTGTCAATTTTGAACAATATTTAATTTCTGAATTCATTTTTCATTTATTCATAATGCTCATCTTTTAGGAGGGACTTAGCATGGTCGACAGAATAAAACAGGGGATGAAAGTCGAACTCAGCGATATCCGGCATCCTTACAAATTATGGGACGCGACTGTAAGTTTTTAATTTAAGGTATCACTTATTTTTTGAGATTTCTTTCTTTCCGAATAGAAATTTTTTGGTTTAATGTCTTTTTAAATTTCTTACACTATTTTTTGTGATGGAAGGTAAACAGGGCAAATCTTGAAATCAGGGAAAAGTCAGGGATTTCGAAAAAAAAATGCCAAAAGTCAGTCAATTTTTTCAAAAATCACTTTTTAGTAACTTTTTTAAGGTAAAGTCGCAATAGTCACTTTTTAAAATGAAAATATCACTTTAGTCATTTTTCTTTCAATAAGTTTACCCATGGATTAACCACTATTGAAAAATTAGTGTATCAGGACCCTGAAAAAGTAAAAAAAAATTGGCGCTGATCGACGAAAGCTTTCAACTCGCGCGTTCGCAAATTGTGTTAAAAAATTCTTATTTTTATAGTTTTAATATTTTTCTGTATGTAAATTTTTTGTTTCTTTCTGGAGGTCTTAAATGTCCCTCCAATTTTTTCAGATTTTTCATCAACAGTCTGTAGGAAATAATTCGTGTTTAATAGACCACTGTTTTCAAAAAACAATTTTAAAATCTACAAGAATAGTGAAACAATTATTTCGTGTATAAAAGGATTTTCTACTGGTAGAAATATATTCGAAAAAAATTTGATGAGCTTGGAAAATCATCAATGTTGGCACAGTAAATTTTTGAAAATTTGAGTTTTGTGCTTTTTTTAATTATCTTTTTTCAGCTGACTCTAAAACATATTAAAAAAATCTTAGGGCTTTTTACATTTTAAACTTACTCTTGTTTTGTTGTTTATAACATTTAAATTACTAGTAATCATAACTGCTGAAACTGACAACTTGATATAAACATAAATATAAAGAAAAAAAGACAGTTGCCAAACGTTCTACTTACTTATTTTAAAATCTTTTAATTTAAAACAAGAAATTGGGTGTATTTTTCTTTTTTTGAAAGCCCTCTAATTTTTAAAAAGATTATTAAAGCTAGATTAATAATAATAATAATAATAATAATTTCGAAAAATACAAAAATAATTATTTTTAAAACCTGCTGCCTCCCTTTTTTCGATTATTTAGGCTTGTTAATTTTTTTTCTAGTCTAACTTTATCAGTAAAAAGCCCTCGAATTTTTTAAATATGTTTCAAAGTTAGATGAAAAAAGATAATTAAAAAAACATAAAACTCGAATTTTCAAAAATTTACTGTGCCAAAATTTATGATTTTCCAAGCTTATCAAATTTTTTTCGAATACATTTCCGCCAGTAGAAAAGCCTTTAATACATGAAATAATTCTTTCACTATTCTTTTAAATTTTAAAATTGTTTTTTCAAAAAAGGGGTTCATTAAACATGAATTATCTCCTGCAGATTGTTGATAAAAAAGCGGAAAAAAATTGGAGAGACATATCAATTCCAAGGAGTTTCTAATTTAACTTACAAATAATTAATTGTAATTTTTATTTTATTATCTATTTTATTAATTATATTATTATATATTTTATTTATTAATTTATTTTATTAATTATAATTTTTCAATAATTTGAAAGGACTTTAGAGGATCTCAAAGATGTCAGGGTATTTTTTTAAATTCCAAGAACTTTCCAAGAGCCTCAGAAGGTTTTAAGGGATTTCAAAATATTTCACAGGATTATTATTATTATATAAAGCAATATTTTCAAGGATTTCAAAAAATTTATTCACATGAATTGAGGGATTTTATAGGATTTTGAAGATTTTCATATAATTAAATGGATTTCTAAAGATTTCAAAGAATTTTTAAGATTCTATGATATTTTTTAAGGGATTTGAAGAGATTTCAAATAATTTTCAAGATTTTAGGCTATTTTAGCAAATTCAAAGGAATTTTCAAGAACTCTGGAAATTTCAAAGGATTTCAAAAGATTTTAATCTTATGGTATTTTAAAAAGATTTTAAAAATTTGAGGTCATTCCAAGGGATTTCGGGGTTTCAAGTTTCAAGTGATTTCAAAATTTTTTATAGGATTTGAATTAAAGTTTAATTAAATAAGAAAACAAGAATTTTTGACAAAAAGGTTGAATTTACAGACCCAAAATATGCATTTCCTGCCAAAATAATTAAAATTTCAGACCAAGAAAGACGAGAAGGGAACTCACTACTAAAAATATCAATTTTCTAATAAAAATGGAATAACTACATTTTAAGTAAAAAAAACTATTTTTCAACAAAAAAAAACGAATTTTCAACATGATAGTTAGTATAGAAATTAACTTTTAACTAAAATAATGAATCTTGAACCAAAAAATGAATTCTTTAATCCAACAGTTAAATTTTCTACCAAAAAATGCCTATTTTTAACAAAATAGATGAGTTTTTCCCAAAATAGTTAGATTTTTAACCAAAGTGATGAATTTTTAATGAAAAAATAAAAACTCAACAGAAAGTATAATTAGTTGATATTTCCACCAAAAAATATTTCAATTTTCAGTTAAAAACAGTTGAATTGAACCAAAAAATACGAATTTGTGAAAAAAAAAATGAATTTACAACCCAAAAATATGCATTTTCTACCAAACTAATTGAATTTTTAACAGAAAAAGATCAATTTTCTAATAAAAATGAAATAGCAATATTATCAGTAAAATAATTCATTTTCAGGAAAAAAAAATTAATTTTCAACAGTATAGTTAAATTTTTTACGAAATTAGTTTTTAACTAAAATAATGAATTATCAAACCGAAAAAATGATTTTTAAACAAATTAGATACTCTTTCAACTAAATAGTTGAATTTTGAACCAAAAAAGGTTTTTCTGCCGCTATTCACAAATAGTGAAAATCTTGAAAACTTAATCAAATTGCTATGTTAGGAGAAAGATCTTCAAGATTTTTCTGTTTTTCTTTCTTACATGAATTCATCTGAAAAAATATGGAAATCCTGCAAAGTGTCAGCTTTTGAAGGGACATTTGGCATATTATTTATGCGTCTCTCGTGATGAAATAAAATGTAACATTTAAAATTTTTCTCAGCTTAATCATTTTTTTGGTTGAAAATTCAACTATTCTATTTTTGGTTAAAATTGATCTATTTTTTGTTCAAAATTCATGTATTTTGTTGAATTTTTTTTTCGGATGAAAATTAATCATTTTAATTAAAAATTTATTTTTTTGGTTAAAAATGTACAAATTTTATCCAAAATTCATGTATTTTGGTAAAAATTCATCTTCTTGAGGAATAAATTAATGTTCTAAGTCGAAAATATATTTTTTTTTGTGAAAATTTCCCTATCTTGTTGAAAATTCGTCTCGTTTGGTAAGAAATTAATCTTTCTTAATATAAATACAATTTTTTGTTTGTTTGTTGAAAACTCAACTATTCTATTCTTGGTTTAAAATTGATCTTTTTTTAGTTGAAAATTTAACTGTTTTAATTAAAATACGTGTATTTTATTAAAACTTCATCTTCTTGAGGAATAAATCAATGTTCTTAGTCGAAAATAGATCGGTTTGGTTAAAAATGTAACATTTGATTGAAAATGTAACATTTGGTTGAAAATTCGTTTTTTTGTTGTTCAAAGTTATTTATTTATGAAAGTTTTTATCTGAAAATTTAACTATTCCATTTTTGATTGAAACTTCATCTCTTATATTGTATTAATTAAAAATTCAGTTATTTGGTAGAAATTTTACGTTTACTTACTGTTGAATTTAAAAAATAAAATTTTTATATAAAAATAAAATAATTCAATACAATTATTCGACAAATATGTCTAGAAAACGCGGTAAATGGAATCTTATAGAAAATTCGAATCAAATCCAAATAGTCGAATTTGATTCTACGTTGGTGATTAGTTCATCCGGGAATACCTAGAAAATGTATTTTTATGTTTTTTAAATGCTAAAAAATATTAAAAGTGCGGTGTATATTTTTTAATGAGAAAAATAATCTACTAATTTTAAAGAATTGTGAGTAAATGAAAAAAATTGTGTCATTCATATTAAATTTACTGGAATTGTTTCGCTATAATAAGGAAACTGTTGTAAATCTTGTACAACGTTTTGAAATCATATAAGATTTTCTGTAAAATCTATAACGAAATGTTGGAACATGAATCGAGTTTTTTTTCTAAAAAAAGGGTAATTAGTGCGTACATTTTTTAAAATTGTTTTAATTTCAAAAGAATTTTAGTCACATAATGAATGCAAATTAGTCACTTTTAGTTTTTTTTTGGCTCAGAAATTAGTCATTTTTTTCAAGTAATTTAGAATCTTGGTCTGAAAATATTAATGGACAGGGAAAATGAAAAATTAGGGAATTTTGAAAGTAAAGTTTTTCGGACCCCCTGAAGAAGTTTTTAAATTAATGGAACCGTAGGTTCAAGTTCTAATTCCAAATTGGAATGTTTCAAAATTCTTTTTTTTTTCTTTTGCAGATAATCGAAAACGTGGGAGGTCGTCTCCTCCTTCGATACGACACACCAGGTTCTTCACCAATGAAGGATTTTTGGATTTTTTGCACATCAGAACGCCTTCATCGTCACGGATTTTCGACAACTTCCGACTCGAAGTGGTTTTTGGAACCTCCGAGTTCTATAATTGACGCTCATGCTTATGAAAAGTGGAAAGAATTGACGGAATCTGGTCCTAAAAATTACGACACGAACACCAATCATTTTGACAATGCGAAGGAACATCCTCGTCATAAATTCGAAATGGGAATGAAGCTCGAGACGATTTCGCCAGCTGATAGAATGACAATGTGCCCAGCCTCGGTTTGCAAAGTTTTTGACGATGTTTTTTTCCTCGTGAGGATTGATATTTATGATGAGGATGCCAGTTCTGAGGATATGAACGACTCCTTTGTTTACGACAGTCCCGAAAAAGACACTTGGCTTTGTACAGCGGAACATCCTTATATTTTTCCAGTTGGATGGGCAGAGAAACATGACATCAGGTAACACTTGCGAAAAAAAATTATAGGAAATTTAGTATTGCATTTTCTTTAAAGTAATTAAATTTTCAACCAAAATAGTATTTTTCCCCAAGGAGATACATTTTCAACACAAAAGGACAAATTTTTAAAACAAAAAATTAATTTTCAACTTAACAGTTGCATTAGCGACAAATAGATAAACTTTCTAGTTAAAGAGACGATTTTCCCGAAAAATAGTTAGATTTAACCAAATAGTCAAATTTTCAACCCAAGAAGACGAATTTTTTAGATGACAGTTGAATTTTTACCAAAAAAGATGAATTTTTAATCCAAAAGGATGAAGTTTCAACAACATAGTTGAATTTTCGATCAAAAATAATGACTTTAATCAGGTTGTCTAGCGTCCTGGAAACTCTTGAAAACCTGGAAAAGTCCTTGAATTCTTTTTTAACATGGAAAACCCTGGAAAATTCCTTGAATTTTGTTCATGGTCCTAGAATTTTTATTTTCTTAAGGAAAAAATAGGTTTGGCTGAGTTATTCCACACTATTTGAAATTGGTTTATTTCATTTAAAACAGATTTTATGTTAAAAATTTTACAAGATTAAGATTGTGGTATTTGAATATTAATGGTCAGGGAAAATGAAAAATTGGTCAGAGTAAAGTTCGAGAATTGTGAAAATGATGTAGGAGGCTACCTAGATATAATGTTCTTGAATTCATATTTTTTGATAGAAAATTCAATTGTTTGAGTAAAGGTTGAACCAATTAATAAAAAAATATTTTATTTTTTTTGTTGAAAATTCAACATTATTGTTAAAAATTCATCTTTTTGGTTAGAAACTAGTTTTTTCTGAAAATTGATTTTTCGGCTGAATATTAATTTTTTAAATTGAAAATTTAATTTTTGCAGTTGAAAATTAACTATTTTTGTTGAAAATTCAGTTCGTTGTTTTAAAGTTTAAGTACTTAATTGAAAACTCATTTTTTTGTTAAAAAATTCATTTTTTAATTTGTAAGGGTAACTATTCTATTTTTGTCTGAAAATTGATTTTTTTTTAATTGAAAATTTAACTATTCCAGTTGAAGATTCATCAGTTCTGTTGAAAATTCATCTCGTTGGTTAAAAGTTTAACTACTTCGTTGAAAACTGATTTTTTTTTGTTTAAAGAAAAAATAATAGTTTTTTAAACTAAAAATGCAACTATTCCATTTTTCGATGAAAATTGTTTTTTATAATTAAAAATTCAATTACATGCGTAAAAGTTGAAACACTTTGTTAAAAATGAATTTTTTTTCAAATAAACTGCCTTGCAGTTTATTTGAATTTATTTGGAATTTATTCTTAATTCTTATTCATTTTTCCTGAATTCTTTCAAATTATTTGGGATTCTCTTGAATTTCTTGAATTTATTATAAGTCGGCTAAATTCACTCCATTCTCGCAAAGTAAATGGATTTTTGTTTAGTTATTGTTAAATTCATCCCGAATTAAATAAGTAATGAAGAAATGAAATTTTTGTTTCCATTATTTCAATCATCAAATTCTTTTGAATTTTCTTGAATTTTTCTAAACTCATTTCAAACTTACTGAATTTAGTGAATTTGTTCATATTTTTGAATTGTTTGCAATTTGCTTTTTTTTTATTCGCCGTGAATTTTGATAAATTTAAGTCTGCTCAATGAATTTTTTTATCTTTTAAATGTTCTCCAATTCATTTGAATTTGTTTGAATTTAACCAGAATTGTTTTTGAAATCTTATGAAATTATCCTAAATTCGTTGAAATTCAACTAAATTAGTCTGTTAAAGCCCAGAGAATAATAAATTTAAAATGTATTAAAAATTGTCCTATTCCATGTACAAAAAATTCAAAATATTACAAGATTAGAATGTTAGTCTTGAAATATATTAATAGTGAGAGAAAATGAAAAATTAATTTGTGAAAAATCAAGGAATTTTAAAGATGAAGTTTTGTGGACACCCTGATAAAAAATTCTAAAGATTGGTAACATTATAAACAAGTTTTAACTATTTAATCAATTATTTTTCAGACTAACACATCCTCAAGGTTGGATCTCGAAATCCGTCGACTTCAACTGGGAAGAATACCTTAAAGAAACAAAATCAGTCCCTGCAGACGATTCTCTCTTTCCGCCAAAGGAAAGTGCACAGGAAGTTGGATTCGAAATTGGAATGCGACTCGAGGCTGTCGATCCCGAAAACGAAAACGTGATTTGTGCAGCTCACGTGACAAAAATCGTAGACAATCTGCTCTGGTTAAAATTAGATAATTACGAAGACTGTCGACCCGAACACGTAGTGTACATCAACTCCTTGCAAATCTTCCCCGTCGGCTGGTGCGAATCGAACCATTATCACCTGAAACCTCCGAAAGATTATATTGAAGTTTGCAGCAAACTTCAGCAGCCGGTGACTGACCTGAAAAAAAATACACTAGTGGATATTTCGGTTTCCGAACCTCGCTCATCGCTCTGGTGTCCCAAGATTTATTTTAATTACCGCTGCTTCACGGGACCGATGATTTCGAAAGGAAAACTGGCAACACTTCCTAAAGCCGTTGGACCTGGTCCTGTTATTTTAGTCATGAGGGAAGTTTTATCTATGATCGTTTCGGTTGGATATCGAAGCGCGAGAATTTTGAAGGTAAAATTCTTCGAATCAGGACATTATCCCACTTATCACTCACCTCTAATTTCCTTCACCCCTAATACAATTTAACTTAAGATGCGTTATTTAAAAAAAGGGTTGCTAAAAAATACCAATTTCGAAATTCCTTAACTTTTCTTGAATTTTCGCTGACTAGTTCAGGGTGTCCAGCGACCTCGAAAACCTGGAATTCTCCTTGAATTTTTGTTAAGCCTTGAAAATCTGGAAATTTCATTGACTTTTTCACGAGAACCTTTAATTAAATTTTTTTTTACTTTTAAAATAGGTATTTTATTGAAATGCGAAGAGTAATTTAAATCTCAGTCTATTATGAAAGAAACATCTAATTTACCTTTTGTTCATTTTATAATAAATAAAGAGATTCCAAGGCATTTTTTGTAGACTGTACCAATTGTTTTATAGATTGCAATGAAGTTTTCAAATATTCCAGTGATTTCAAACGAATACAAAAGATTTCAGAAAGATTTCACAAATATTTCAAAGAATTCATAGGGATTTTGAAAGATTTAAAGAGTTTTCAAGATTTCAAAAAGTACACAAGATTTAAAAAATTTTTAAACGCTTAAAGGATTAAAGAAAGATTTCACAAATATTTCAAAGATTTCATAAAAATTTCAAAATTTTCTAGAAGTTTTTAAAAGATCTCAAAAAAGATTTTGTATGTTTCAATTACTTCAAACGAATACAAAAGATTTCACAAATATTTCAAAAAATTAATATGAATTGTAAAAGATTTAAATAATTTTGAAGACTTCAAAAAGTGTACACCAGATTTTAAAGATTTAAAAACACTCTTAAGATTAAAGAAAAATTTCACAAATATTTAAAAGATTTCATAAAGCTTTCAAAATGTTGTATAAGATTTCAAAAGAATTCAGAAAGATTTAAAACGTTCAATAATTTCAAATTGATACAAAATATTTCAGAAAGATTTCACTAATATTTTTAAAAATTCATAAGGATTTCAAAAAATTTCATGAATTCCAAAGATTTCAACAAGGGTACAGTACACCATATTTTAAAGATTTCAAAGCATTTCAAAGATTTTAAACGATTTCAATTTTTGTGAGATTTAAAAAGATTTTACAAAGATTTCAAATATTCCAGTGATTTCAAAAGAATACAAAGGATTTCAAAAAGATTTCTCAAAAAGTTTGTAGGGAATTAAAGAGATTGAAAGAATTTGAAAGATTTCAAAAAGAGTACAGTACTCCGGATTTTAAAGATTTCAAACGATTTCTAAAGTTTTTTTAGAAGAATTCTAAAGTTTCTTAGAAGATTTCAAAGGATTTTAAAAAGGTTTTGAATGTTTCAATGATTTTAAACGAATGCAAAATATTTCAGAAAGATTTCACGAAGATTTCACAAAGAAAGGAATTTTCAACTAAAATGAAGAATTTTTAAGAAACAAAAAAAAATTTTTAAACAACAAATTTTATTGAAAATTCGTTTTTTTTCTGGTCAAAAACTAAGTTTAAAACTGAAAATATAAATATGGGTTGAAAATTCATCGTCTTTAGTGGAGAATTATTTTTTTTGTTGATATTTCGACTTTTTTGGTAGAAAATTAATATTTTTGGTTAACAATTAGTTAAATATTGATCACTTTAGTTGAATAATCATTTCCTTAGTAAAAAATTGACTATTTTATAGAATATATGTTTTTTTCATTTGTAATTTTTTTTTCATGTTAATTTAACTATTCAATTTTTTGTGCAAAATCCATATTTTTCTGTTAAAAATACAACTGTTTGGATGAAAATTAATGCATTTTAATAAAAATTAATCTTTTTGGTTAAAAATTTATTTTTTTGGTTGAAGATTCATCATTTATGTCAAAAATTTATTTTTTTGTTTGAAAATTAACTCCTTTAGTTAAAAAATCAGGTATTGTGTTGAAAATTTGTCCTTTTTGGTAGCGAATTGATCTTTTTGATTAAAATTTAATTTTTTTTGGATAAAGATTTATTATCCAAGTTGAATATATATTTTTATTGTTAAAAATATAAATATTTTGTTGAAAATTTCTTTTTTGGATGAATTTTTTTTTTATTAATTGAAAAATCTTGTTTGAAAATTCAACTCTTTTGTTAAAAATACCCGTTTTTGAGTTAAAAGTTCCTGTCCTGGGTTGAAAATTAATCTACTTTTGCTGAGGATTGAACTAGTTTGTTGAAAGTTCGTATTATTTGGTTTAATTCAATTGTTTTTGACTAAAAATTAAGGAATTTTTTGTGTGTGGAAATATTAACTCATACACTTTTTGTTAAAAATTACATAATTTTTTGGTTGAAGATTCAACTATTTAATTAAAAATTGATTTTTTTGTTGATTCGTCATTTTAGTTGAAAATTCTTTTTTTGTTAAAAATTAAACTTTTTTATTCGAAATTCATTCCTTTGGTTAAAAATTCATTTTTCAAACTGAAAATATAACTATTCAATTTTCTGCTGAAAATGGATCTTTTTTGGTAACGCTGAAAATTCCACTATTTGGTTGAATATTCGTAATTTTTGGTAGAAATGTAATCTTCGTGGTCGAAAATCCATCAGTTTGATTGAAAATTCAACTACTTTGTTAAAAATTCACTTTGCTTACTTGAAATTCATTTTTTGATTTAACAGCAAGTTTAACTATTCTATTGTAAGCAGAAAATGTATCTATTTGGTTGAAAATAATAAATTGTTTGCATAAAAATTAATTTTTTTAGTTGCAGATTCATCATTTTAGTTCAAATTTAATTTCTTTAAACTTCAACAGTTTTGTTGGAAATTAACTTTTCTTTTTATTCTTTTTTTTGGTCTTTATTTGTAAAAGTAGTTTTATGTTACTGTATTTAACTATTTTGTTAAAAATTCGTTTTTGGGTTTGAAATTAAGTATTTTAACTGAAAATTTAACTATTCAATTTTTGGCTAAAAATTGATCATTCTTAATTAAAAATTTAAGTATCTGCTGAAAATTCGTGTATTTTGTTGAAAATTCGTTATTTTTGATAGAAAAATAATCTTATTAGTTTAAGACTTAACTTTTTGGTTGAAAATTTAACAATTTTTTTGAAATTCTTCCTATCTCTTAACTACATTTATCGTTTAAAATTTATCTTTTTTGGAATGAAAATTTAATTATTTGGCTGTGAGTTGAACTCTTTTGTTAAAAATTATTTTTTTTGGCTGAAGATTCACAATTTTAATCGAAAATTCATCCCTTTGGTTGAAAAATGAGCTATTTTTTTTTTAATATTCGTTTTTACTTTACCTGAAAATTAATTCTTTTTTTTCTAACAATTTAAGTATTCCATTTGAATCTTCAACTGTTTCGCTGAAAGAAAATTTGTTTTTTATTTGGTTAAAAAATTATTTTTTAAACTGAAAATGTAACTATTTCAGTTAAAAATTCGTCTTTTTTAATAGAAATTAATCTTCTTAGTTCAAAATTAATCTTTTTCGTTGAAAATTTAACTATTCTAATAAAATATTCTATTATTTTATTTGAAAATTCATCTCTTTGCTTGAATATTAATTTTTTAAACTATTTAATTTTTGGTTGGCAGTTTATCTTTTTTAATTGAAAATTTATGTATTTTGTTAAAAATTCTTCTTTTTTGGTAGAATCTTGGTCGAAAATTAATTTTTTTTGGTTTAAAATTAATCTATTTCAGTTGAAGATTCATGATTTTTAGTTGAAAATTCATCACCTTGGTTCAAAAAATTTTTTTAATTGAAAATTAATTTTTTTTAACTGATGATTCATGTATTTTGTTGAAAAATTGTCTTTATAGGTAGAAAATTAATGTAATTGTTTAAAAATTAATCTTCTTATTTAAAAATTTATTATTTTGGTTGAGACTTCAAGTATTTTAGTTAAGTATTCATCTTTTCAGGTAAAAATTCAACTATTTCGTTGATTATTCACGTATTTTGTTGAAAAATGGTCTCTTTTTGGTAGAAAATGAACCGTTTTGTTTGAAAATGAATCTTTTTGGTTGAAAATTCAAGTATTCTAGTTAAATATTCATCATTTTAGTTGAAAATTAAACTTTTTAGTTGAAAGTGAAACTTTTCTGTTAAAAATTAATCGAAAATTAGAAAATTAGTCGAAAATTCACTTTTTGGCTGCAAATTTATATTTTTTAGTTGCATGTATTTTGCTTATGTGTTTTGGATGAGGATTAAACTATTTTATGAAATAGTTTTATTTTATTACTATTTTTAAAAACAACTGTTTTTGATTTAAATATAAATCTTTTTTGTTGATATATTAACTATTACATTCTTCGTTGAGAATTTACATTTTTTTGTTGAATTCAACTTTTTCTATTCAAAAGTTAAATATTTTTTGGTTAAAATATCAACTATTACATTTTTCTTTAGAAATTCATTTTTTTTTTAATTGAAAATTCAACTAGTTGGTTGAAAAATTAGCTTCTTGGTTAAAAATTAACATTTTTAGTTAAAAATTCATGTATTTTGTAGAAAATTAAATTTCTTGGTTGAAAATTTATATTTCTTTATTGAAAATTCAACTATTTTAGTTTAAGATTCGACATTTTATTTAAAAATAATCTTTTTGAATTCTTGGTTTAAAATTGAACTATTTTGGTAAAAAAAATGTCAAATTTTGTTGAAAAATTCGTCTTTTTTGGTAGAAAATTAATCTTCTTGGTTGAAAATGAATCTTTTTACTTAAAAATTCAACAGTTTGGTTGGAATTTTTTTTCTGTGTTAATTGAAGAATTTTTCTTAGTTGCAAATTAAACTCTAAAATCTATTATCAATTAAACTCTTGTTTTAAAATTCGCCTTTTTTAGTTGAATTCAAGTGCTTTTAATTTAAAATTGAAATCTTTTTTTTCGAAATATAAACTATTACTTTTTTTGTTCAGAATTTATCTTTTTTTTTTTGAAAATTTAATTACTTCGTTAAGAGTTGAACCCTTTGTTAAGAATTATTTTTCTTTTTTAGTTGGATATTTAGTTCATACTCTTCGTTAAAAAAATTTTTTATAGATAATTATTTTTTTTTTTAACTGAGAATTCATTTTTTTTTTTGAAAAATTGTCTTCTGGTAGAAAATTAATCTTTTTGTTTCAAAAATCCAGCATTCCAGTTAAATATTTATTATTTTAGTTAAAAATTAAACTTTTTTGTTGAAAGTGAAACTCATTTGTTAAAAAATTCTTTTTTTTTTAGTTGAAAGTGCATGTATTTTGTGCATGTGTTTTGGATGAGAATTAAACTATTTTGTTGATAATTCGTCTTTTCGGATTAAATTCATCTTTTTTGGTTGAATTAAACTATTATTTATTTGAAATTGAAGTATTTTTAGGAAGAAATATCAACTATTACATTTTTCTTTAAGAATTCATTTTTTTTATTGAAAATTCAACTACTTGTTTGAAAAATAATCTTCTTTTTGAAAATTAACATTTTTAGTTAAAAATTCATGTATTTTGTAGAAAATTAATTTTCTTGGTTGAAAATTCATAATTTTTGGTTGAAAATTTAACTATTCCAGTTAAAGATACATTTTAATTAAAAATGAATCCTTTTAAATCCTTGATTAAAAATTAAACTATTTTTTTAAAACTTTTATCAAATTTCGTTAAAAATTCGTCTTTTTCTTAGAAAATTAATCTTCTTGGTTGAAAATGAATGTTTTCACTTAAAAATTCAACAGTTTGCTTGAAATCTTTTTTCTCTCTTAATTGAAGAATTTTTCTTAGTTGAAAATTAAACTCTAAAATCTATTATCAATTAAACTCTCGTTTTAAAATTCGTCTTTTTTAGTTGAATTCAAGTACTTTTAATTCAAAATTGAAATCTTTTTTTTTCGAAATATAAACTATTACTTTCTTTGTTGAAAATTTAATCACTTCGTTTAGAGTTAATCCCTTTGTTAAGAATTCTTTTTCTTTTTTGGTTGGATATTTAGCTTTAATTGAAAATCTGTCTCTTTGGTTGGAAATTTAACTGTCTTGTTGAAGATTTGTTTTTGTTGGTGAAAATGAATTATTTAAGCTAAACATTTAACTAATCCAGCTGATTATTCTATTATTTTATTTAAAAATTTAATTTTTAGTTGAAAATGTATCTATTGTGTTCATATTTTTTGGTTGGGGATTAAAATATTTTATTGGAAATTCTTCTTTTTTTGTTTAATGTAATGGTTTTTAATTTGTTAAGACCTTTCTTCGTTGATATATTAACTGCTCAATTTCTCGTTGAGAATCACTCACAATTTCAGTTAAAAATTTATCTTTTTGGTTAAAAGTTTAACGATTTTGTTAAAAATTCGTTTTTTTGTTTAAAATTAATTTTTTCAAACTGAAAATTCAACAAATTGAGGTCAGTATTTGAAAATTTTTCTTTCTTTCGTTAAAAATTATGTATTTTATGGAAAATTTGTCTTTTTTGATCAAAAATTAATCTTTTTGGTTTAAAATTCAACTATCCCAGTTGAAGATTCATAATTTGATTCGACAATTGATCACTTTGTTTGAAAACTCACTGTTTTGTTGTATATTAGTTTTGATTTTCGGTACAAAATTAATCTTTTTGCCTGAAAATTTAACTATTAAATTTTTTGTTGAAAATCGATCCTTTTTAGTTGAAAATTCATCTATTTGGTTGAAAATTCGTATTTTTCGGTAGAAAATTAATCTTTCTATTTGAAAATTTAACTGTTTGGTTACAAATGCATCTAT
>JAUELO010000230.1:585195-597190 GCA_032357855.1 Amphibolips quercusostensackenii | reverse complement strand
AAAAACGAATTTCAAAGAGAATTGTTAGATTTTCAAATAGATTAATTTTTAACCAAATGGGTTAATTTTCTACCAAGGTAGTTTAATTTTCAACCAAAAAGGATGACTTTTTGACAGAATAGTTAAATTTTCAAAGAAATAATGAAATTTTTCAACCGAATACTTTAGTTTTCATCCGAATAATGAAATTTTCATCAAAATAATAAAATTTTAAACAAAAAAAGATGATTTTTTAAGAAAAAGAATTAATTTTCTACCTGAATAGACGAATTTTCAGCAAAATAAATGAATTTTCTACCAAATAGTTGAATTTTCAACTCATAAAGGAAAAGCTACATTTTTTGATCAAAAAATTAAGTTTCAAGCAAAAAAAAAAAGAAATTTCAAATCGTATAGTTAAATTTTCAAATAGATTAATTTTTGACCAAATAGTTTAATTTTCTATCAAAGTAGTTTAATTTTCAACCAAAAATATGAATTTTTAAGACAAAAGTTAATTTACGAACAAATAGTCAAAATATGTGAAAAAAGTTGATTTGAAAATTTGCGTCATTACAAACCTTCCTCTTTGAGGAAGCAATTCATCACTTTTATTAAAAATTCGTTTTTTTTTTGTTTGAAAAATAATCTTTCTTAGTTTAAAATTCAACTATTAGGTTGAAAATTCATGTATATTGTTAAAAATTTGACTTTTTTGTAGCAAATTAATCTTCTTCGTTGAAAATTAATCTTTTAAGTTGAAAATTGAACAATTTGGTAAAAACTTCATTCATTTCGTTTAACGTGCCAAAATAAAGTTCTATTTTAATTTCAAACTTTCTGAATTGAATTTGAAAGCTAGGAATTTTTCCAGGATTTGATAATTTACCGGCCACCTTTTTAGGGCACTTTGTATCCTGAAGAATGGACAGGGCGTGCAGGGCCATACAGGACTCATCATTTTCAAGCAAGCCGTTGAATTTTTGAACCAAAAAGGATGACTTTTTAACAACATTTTTAAATTTTCAACGAAATAATTACATTTTTTACCGAATAATTTAATTATCCATCGAATAATTAAATTGTTAACCAAACAATAAAATTTTAAACCGAAAAAGATGAATTCTCAACAACAAAATTAATTTTTTACCTAAATAGTTGAATTTTCAACTTATAAAGGAAAAGCTACATTTTTGAATAAAAAAATTAAGTTTCAAGCAAAAAAAAAGAAATTTCAAACAGAATAGTTAAATTTTAAGATAGATTAATTTTTAACAAAGTAGTTTAATTTTCAACCAAAAATATAAATTTTCAACAAAAAAGTTCATTTACGAACAAAGATTCGAAATATGTATTTATGTATATGGAATATGGATTGGTAGAAAATAAATCTTCTTGGTTGAAAATTCACCGTTTTGGATTTAAAATTCATTTCTTTTGGTAGAATATTTATTTATTTAGCTAAAAATTCAACTATTTTGTCAAAAATATAATAATTTTATTTAAAATTCAATTATTTGGTTCAAAATACAACCATTTTGTTAAAAAAAAATTTATTTTGTTGAAAATTCAACTCTTTTATCGAAAATTGAATTATTTTGATGGAAATTTGACTCTTTGGTTTAAAATTTTAATATTTTCTTGACAATTCGTTTTTTGTCTGTGTTTGAAATATCAAAATTTTCATTTTTCGTTAAGAGTTAACCATTTTATTGAAAATTCAACTTGTCGGGTTAAAAGCTCAACAATTTGATTGGTGCTTTCTTTTGTTGAATGAAAAATTGTATTGATTAAAAAGTTGTATTTTTTAAAAATTCATAATTTTAGTTCAAAATTCATCTCCTTTTCAGTTAAAAATTCGGTTTTTGTCGTAGAAAACTAATCTTCTTGGTTTTATATTTCCTATTTAGTAGTAAAAAATACAACTGTTTGGTTGAAAATTAACTTTCGTGTTGAAAATTCAACTGTTTTACAGAAAATTCGTATTGTGGCTTGAAAGTTCAAAAATTTGGATATACTTTTTTTCTTGTCTGAAAAATATTTATTTGTAGAAAATTGGTCTTTTACATTTTCAGTTAAAAATTTTTATTTTTTAGTTGAAAATTTAACTATTTGTTTTCAGATTCATCTCTTTTGGTTGAATATTCATTTATTTGGTTAAAAATTCCATCATTTTGTTGAAAATTAAATAATTGTATTAAAAATTTAATTATTTGGTTCGAAATTCAATCATTTCGTTGAAAATTTAATTATTCTGTTGAAAATTCAACTCTTTGGTTAAAAATTCAACTCTTTTGCCGAAAGTTTAATTATTCTGATGAAAACTTAGCTTTTGGGTTTAAAATTTGAATATTTTGTTGAAAATACGTTTTTTTTGTCTGTGTTTAAAATATAAAAAATTTCATTTTTCGTTAAGAATTCACCATTTTATTGAAAAATCAACTTTTCGGGTTAAAAAGTCAACCGTTTTATGAAAAATTCGTCTTTCCGGCTTGAAAATTTAATTATTTTGTTTAAAAAATTTCCTTTTTATTTAAAAATTCGTTTTTGGTAGAAAACTAATCTTCTTGGTATGAATTTTTCTCTTTTTTTTAGTAAAAAATGCAACTGTTCGTTTGAAAATTAACTTTCTTCTAGAAAGTTCATATTTTAGGTTTGAAAATTCAACTGTTTGACAGAAAATTTGTATTTTGACTTGGGAATTTAACAATTTGGGAAGACTTTTTTTCATGACAGAAAAATTTTTATTTGTTGAAAATTGATCTTTTTGTCGGAAAAATAATAATTTTAGTTAAAAATTCATCTCTTCGGTGGAAAATTCAACTATTTTGTTCAAAATTCGTTTTTATATTTTATTAAATGTTAATTTTTCAATTGAAAATTTTACTTCTCGATTTTTAGTTAAAAATATATCTTTTTGAGTTAAAAATTGAAATATATGTTTAAAAATTCATGTATATTGTTGAAATTCATCTTTTTAGTGAAAAGGGAATCTTCTTTGTTGAAAATCAATCTTTTTGGATTTAAAAAAATTTTTTTGTTGAAAATTAAAGCACATGATTAAAAATTCAATTATTTTATTCAAAACTCAACTATTTTGTAAAATTTTTAATTATTTTGATGAAAATTCGACTCTTTGTTTTAAAATTTGAATATTTGGTTAAAAATTCGTTTTTTTTTGTTGTTGTTTTTAGTTGAAATATCGAAGATAACATTTTTCGTTAAGAATTATTAACTTTTTTATTTACAATTTAACTTTTCGTGTTGAAAATTCAACCCTCTTGTGAGAAATTCGTCTTCTCGGCTTGCAAATTTAACTATTTTCTTAAAATTATCCTTTGTAGTTGAAAATTCGTTTTTTTTTTGTAGAAAACTAATTTATTGGTTGCAATTTTCTCTTTTTGTAGTAAAAAATACATCTATTTGCTTGAAAATTAACTTTCTTGTTGAAAATGAAACTGTTTTACAGAAAATTCGTATTTTGACTTGGAAATTCAACAATTTTAATATACTTTTTTTTCTTGGACAAAAAAATCGTTATTTGTTGAAAATTGGTCTTTTTGGTTCTTAAATTTATCACTTTTGCTAGAAGATTTTGGTTCCAAATTCAACTATTTTGTTGAAAATTCAACTCTTTGGTTAAAAATGGAATTTTTCAATTTTTAAAAGAAAAGCTACATTTTTAGATAAAAAAAAAAAATAAGTGAAACAATAGATTTGAAATTTCGGGTCATTAGAAACCTCCCTCCATGAGGAAGCAATTCATAACTTTTTTTTAAAATTCGCTTTTTTTGTTATGTGCCAAAATAGAGTTCTATTTTAATTTCAAAAGTTTTAAATAGAATTTGAAAGCCAGGAATTTTTTCCAGGAGTTGATAATTTACCGGACACCTTTTCAGGGCACCCTGTGTCCTGAACAATGCACAGGACGTGCAGGAGCATGCAGGTCTCGTCCGAATTCCGAATCCCGTAACAACAAACAAAAGTTGCCCCCAGTAGCCCCTAGCAAAACGAAATGTAGCGTGTGTTCAAATTCGGACTGAATAAAAGCGCGAGGATAGGAAGAAAGAAAATAGAAGAATGGAAACATAGAAGAAAGAGATGCTGGCGGCACACCGTGTTCGTGTACCTACCAACACCATAGAAAGGGAGAACACCAGTCACCACTCGTCTCTCTGGCTGCCTGCTGCCACACTCCACAGTGACTAGTGGTGGGGGAATCTCAGTGCCGGATTAAGGATAAACGCGCCCCTAGGCATTACCTTCTTAGGTGCCCCCTGCCCCTGAACCCCTCTACAAACCGTAAGGGAAACACTTGTCAAAAATGAGGTCCAGCGGAGGTGGATTACTTCGCATTAAATTCTGATTACTCCTGATTAAATTCGAATTATTCCGAATAAAAATAGTATTACTCCGGATTAAAAACGCATTCCCCCCCGATCAAAAGCGGATTGCTGCGGATGAAAAAATGATAACTCGATAACGGATGACAGATTAACGGATTAAAATATGATTACTCCTAATTAAAATCGGAATACTCCGGATAATAATCGTAATAATACAGATTAAAATCGGATTACGCTGAATAAAAATTGGAATTATCCAGAATAAAAACGCATTGCCACGGATTAAAAACGAATTACTTCGGATTAAATCGCATTACCACGGATTAAAATCGAATTTCTTTGAATAAAAATCGTATTACTGCAGATTAAAAACGCATTATCCCGAATTAAAATCGGATCACTCCGGATTAAAACCTGATAACTTGATAACGGATTTCAGGTTAACCGATTAAAATATGATTACTCGGAATTAAAAGCAGATCACTCTGGATAATAATCGGATTACTCCGGATAATAATCGAATAACTCTGGATTAAAATAGGATTACGCTGGATTAAAATTGGATTAATACAGATTAAAAACTCATTCATACGAATTAAAATCGAATTACTTCGGATTAAAACGGATTACCACGGATTAAAATCGAATTTCTTCCAATAAAAATCGTATTACTGAGGATTAAAAACGCATTACCCCGAATTAAAATCGGATCACTCCAGATTAAATCCTGATAACTCGATAACGGATTTCAGATTAACGGATTAAAATATGATTACTCGGAATTAAAATAAGATTACTCCGGATAATAATCAGATTACGCCGGATAATAATCGAATAACTCTTGATTAAAATAGGATTACGCTGGATTAAAATCGGATTACTTCAAATCAAAAACGCATTACGCCGGAATGAAATCGGTTTACTACGCGAAATAATCGCATTACCCCGGATTAAAATCGGATTATTCTGGATTAAAATCGGATTAATTCAGATTAAAGAGGCATTACCGCGGATTAAAATCGAATTACTCCTGATTAAAACGGATTACTCCGGATTAAAAGAAAATTTCTTCGAATAAAAATCGTATTACTGCGGATTAAAAACGCATTACCCCGAATTCAAATCGGATCACTCCGGATTAAAAACTGATAACTCGATAACGGATTTCAGATTAACGGATTAAAATATAATTACTCCGAATTAAAATCAGATTACTCCGGATAGTAATCGGATTACTCTGGGTTAAAATCGGATTACGCTGGATTAAAATCGGATTGATTCAGATCAAAAACGCATTAAACCGGATTAAAATGAGATTACTCCGGGTTATAATCGGATTACTCTAGATTAAAATCGTATTACGTTGGATTAAAATCGGATTATTCCAAATTGAAAACGCATTACCGCGGATTAAAATTAAATTATGACGGATTAAAACGGATTACTCCGTTTAAAAATCGAGTTTCTCCGGATGAAAATCGTATTACTCCGCATTGAAAACTCATTACCCCGAATTAAAATCGGATCACTCTGGATTAAAAACTGATAACTCGATAACGGATTAAAATATAATTACTTCGAATCAAAATCAGATTACTCCGGGTAATAATCAAATTACTTCGGATAATAATCAGATACTCTAGATAATAATCGGATTACTCTGGATTAAAATAGGATTACGCTGGATTAAAACGGATTAATTCTGATTCGAATTAATTCTGATTCGGATTAAATCAGATAAGTCCGTGTTAAAATAGGATTAATCCGCCTTAAAATAAGATTGCTCAGGATAAAAATTGGATTACGCTAGATTAAAATTGAAAGACTCTGGATAACAATGGCATTACTCGAGATTAAAATCGAATTACTCCGGATAAACATTGTATTAATCTGGATTAAAAACTGAGAAATCCATAACGGATTTTGGATTGACGGATTAAAATATGATTACTCCGGATTGAAATCGTATTACTCCTGATTAAAATCGTATTACTGCTGATAAAAATTTGATTATTCAGGATAAAATCGGAATACGCCGTGTTAAAATAGGATCAATCAGCGTTAAAATAGGATTGCCACGAATAAAAATTGGATTACACCAGGTTAAAATCGAATAACTCCGAATAACAATCGGATTACTCGATTAATCGAAAATATTGCGAAAAATAAAAATTTTTTGTAGAATTTTAAAAAATTTCAAGAGAAAAAAAATGTCTTAAGATTTATACGAAAAACTCAAATGATTTTTGTATTTTGAAATACGGCATTTCAAAGGATTTCTAAATTTGTGAAAAAAATCTGGAAGAATCTTATAATTTTTTATTATAATAATAATTATTATTGTAAATACGAAAATTTATTTCTGTTTAAAAGATTTTTGAAACATTGTAGAAAAAATTCGAATCATTTTAAATAATATTTAGGACAAAAAACTTATACAATTAATAATATGGTGATAATTTATAGTATATTACGGTATTACAATTAATAATAATATAATATTGTCATAATAAATCTAAAGAATTAATAATAGATTATTATCTAAAATAAAATAATAATAATTAAAACGCATTACTCCGGATTAAAATCGAATCGCTTTGGATGAAAAACGAATTGCTCCAGATTAAAAACGGATACCCTCGGATTAACATAGCATTACTCTGGATAAAAATAGAATACAACGGATTAAAAATGGATAACCCCGGACTAAAAACAGATAACCGCGGCTTAAAATCGAATTGCTCCGGATAAAAATCGGATACTGCGGATAAAAATAGGATTACTCCGCGTAAAAAATAAGCTGATTCCGGACTAAAATCGGATTACTGCGGATTAAAAATGGATAACCCGAAATTAAAACGGGATTACTCCGGATTAAAATCGTATTACTCCAGGATGAAAACGGATAACCGCGTATTAAAATAGGATAATACGCAGATTAAAATGGGATTACCCTGGAGTAAAACCGGATTATTCTTGTTAAAAATCAGATAATTCCGGATAAAATCGGATTGAATCAGATTAAAAACGCATTAAGCGAATTAGTCGAATTTTTAACCGAGTAGATAAATTTTTTTAACGAAAAATACTAATTTTCAATGAAATAGTTGAATTTTAAACCAAGAATATTAATGTTTTACCAAAAAAGACAAATTTGTAACAAAATACATGCATTTTCAACCAAATAGATACATTTTCACTAAGAAAGGTAAATTTAAAATAAAAAATTGAATAGTTAAATTTTCAGGAAAAAAAATTTTAGCCAAAAAGATGTTAAAGGCTGGAAATTCGTCTTTTTTAGAAAAAATATACGAACATAATCTCATAAGTTGAAATTTTATATTTTATATTGAAAATTAATTTTTTAAATGAAAATTCAGCTATTCTATTTTTGGTTGAAAATTGATCTATTTTTAGTTGAAAATCCATGTATTTTGGTAAAAATTGGTCTTTCTGGGAAGCAAATTAATCTTTTCGGCAGAAAATTCAACTATTTGGTTAAAAAATTTTTTGTTGGTTAAAGATTTATCAGTTTAGTTGAAAATTCATATTTGGTTACAAATTTAATTATTTTATTTAAAATACATGTATTTTGATAAAAATTCATCTTTTTGAAGTAAACAATAATTCTTATAAACAAATTTCTAACAAAATAGTTGAATTTAAAAAAAAAACAACAAAATAGATGAATTTTCAACTAAGAAAAATCATTTTTGGCCAAAAATGAAATAGTTAAATTTTTAGTTAAAAAATTAATTTTTAACGAAAAAAAGTGAATTTTCAACAAAATAGTTCAATTTTCATAAAAAAATTAAAAAATTCACCAAAAATAAAATACTTAAATTTTTAATTAAAAAATTAATTTTTAACAAGAAAAAAAACGAATTTTTAATAAAATAATTGAATTTTCAACAACAACAAAATCAACAAAATACACGATTTTGATTGAAAATTCATGTTTTTTTTTCTTTTTATAATATTAACAATTGAACATTTTTGCTTTTCTTGAAACTTTTCAAAAGCTTCTTATTTTTTGCAATCTTCAAAAAATTACATTTGCTTAAAAATTTTTTAAAATCTTTTCAAATTTTAAATTATATTAATTTTTTTAAACTTCTAATTATCTTTTAAAATGATTCGAATTTTTCCTACAATTTTTTAACAATCTTCTAAATCCAAAAAATTACCCTATTTATAATAAAAATAATTAATATTGTTTATTGATGTATTATTTATTATTTATTATTTATTATTTATTATTTATTATTTATTATTTATTATTTATTATTTATTATTTATTATTTATTCATATTTATTTTATTATTTATTAATAATTATTATTATTGTTAACAATTCTAACATTTTAGTCTTTCAGTTTTTTTCACACTCTTAGAAATCCTTTGAAATGACATATTTCAAAATACAAAAATCATTTGAAGTTTTCGCAGGAATCTTAGGAACATTTTTTTTTCTTGAAACTTTTCAAAAACATTCAAAAGCTTCTGATTTTAATCAATCTTCAAAAAACTACATTTTGCTTGAAATTTTTTGAAAGCTTTTCAAAGTTTAAATTAGACTAAAATTTTTTTAACTTCTAAATATGTTTTAAAATAATTCGAATTTTTAATACAATTTTTTAACAATCTTTCCAAATTAAATAAATTTACCTTTTAACAATAATAATAAGAATTATTATTATGATTAAAAATTATAAGATTCAATCTCCCTGATTTTTTCCACATTTTTAGAAATCATTTGAAATGCCATACTTCAAAATGAAAAAATCATTTTAATTTTTCAAAGGAATCTTAAGAAAATTTGTTATTCTCTTGAAACTTTTTAAAATTATTTAAAAGCTTCTTATTTTTCGTAATTTTTAAAAATCTAAATTTCCACATTTTTTTAAATCTTTTAAAATTTTAAATATATTAAAAATTTTTCTAAAAGTCGACATATGTCTTGAAATGATTTGAATGATCCCTAATACAATTTTTGGAGAATCTTTATAAACTAAAAAAATTTCCCTATTTATAATAATAATTTAATCATAATTATTATCATAATTAAAAATTATAAGATTTTAATCTTTCAGATTTATTGATACAAAATTCTTCAAAAGCTTTTTATTTTTCGCAATCTTCAAATATCTATATTTTGTTTTAAATTGTTTCAAATCTCTTCAATTTTTTTTTAAAGTTCTAAATATTTTTGAAAATGATTCGAATTTTTTCTACAGTTTTTGAAAAATCTGTTGCAACTAAAAAAATTCCCTATTTATAATAACAATAATAATTATTATTATAATTAAAAAATATAAGATTTTAATTTCTCAATTTTATTAACTCTTTTAGAAATCATTAGAAATGTCATATTTTAAAATGAAGAAAAAATCATTTAAAATTTTCCCAGGAATCTTAAGAAAATTTGTTATTCTCTTAAAACTTTTCAAAATTCGTCAAGAGCTTTTTATTTTTCACAATCTTCAAAGTATTTGTTTAAAATTGTTAATAATCTTTTCAATTTTTAAATTATATTTAAATTTTTGTTAAAAAACGAAATATTTTTGAAAATCTTTCGAATTTTCACTACAGTCTTTGAAAAATCTTTTGAAAACAGATTAATTATTCTGTGTATAATAATATTAATAATAAAAATAATGAAAGGACGACTAAAAAATAACGAAAGATTAAATTTCCGACATTGTAAAATCCCCGAACTGGAAAATTCCCGATTAATAAAATTCCTAAATAATAAAATTTCCGAATAATAAAATTCCAGAATTAGAAAATTCACGAATAATAAAATTCCCGAATTATAAAATTCCCGATTAATAAAATTCCTAAATAATTAAATTCATGAATAATTAAATTCCTGAATAATAAAATTCCAGTATAACGAAATTCCCGAATTGGAAAATTCACGATTAATAAAATTCCTGAGTAATAAAATTCCCGAAATGAAATATTTCCGAATGATGGAATTCCCTGATTGGAAAATTTCCGAATATTTGATTATGGTATTTCAAATTGATAAATAACATTTATAAACAAATTTTGTATTTGTATAAATTCGGGAATTTTTTCATTTAAAAATTTCCTAGTTTGAATATTTTATAATTTGGCAATTCTCTGTCGGGAACTTACTTATTCAAGAATTTTCAATTTCTAAAATTTTATTATTCGTGAAGTGTATAATTCTGAATTTTGTAATTCAAGAATTTTATTATTCAGGAACTTTCCAATTCAGGAATTTTAATATTTTGTAATTTTACTATTCGGGAATTTTCCAATTCGGGAATTTCATTGATGGGGAATTTTTTTTTGCGTAATTTTATAATTGAAGAATTATATTATTCGTGAATTTTATTACTCAGGCAGTTTATTATCCGCGAATGTTCCTATTGGGGAATTTTATATTGGGGAATTTCATTATTCGGGAATTTTATTTGGGAATTTTTCAAATTGGGATCTTATTACTAGGGAATTTATTTATTCGGCAGTTTTGCTATTCGGGAATTGTATTATTTGGACTTCATTATTTGTGAATTTTATAATCCTGTAATTTTATTATTCGGGAATTTTATTATTTGGGCATTTCCTAATTCGGGAATTTTTTAACAGGGAATTTTATTATTTAAGAATTTTATTAATGAAAAATTTTATTAATTGGGGATTTTCCAATTTTTGAATTTTATTTGGGGATTTTCCAATTTGGAAAATTTATTACTTAGGAATTTAATTATTCGGCATTTTTCCAATTGGGGAATTTTATTGTTCGGGAATCCACCATTTCGGGAATTTTATTATTTGTGAATTTCATTATTAGCAAATTTTATAATTCGGTGATTTTATCATTCGGAAATTTCATAATTTGGGAATTTCATTGTTCGGGAATTTTTCAATTCGGTAATTTTATTATTTGGAAATTTTATTATTCTAGAATTTTCTAAATAGAGAATTTTATTATTGGGGAATTTCAATAATGGAGAATCTTATTAATCGAGAATTTCCCCATACGGTAATTTTATTATTTGGGAATTTTATTGTTGTTGAATTTTATTATTCAAAAGTTTTATTATTGGGGAATTTTATTATTTGTAAATCCTATTTTTTGGGAGTATTTTTATACGGGAATTTTCCGAACCAGGAATTTTATTACTCGCGATATTGATTATTCGTGAACTTTCCAATTCAAGAATTTCATTATTCGGGAATTATATTATTTGTAAATTTAATTTTTCGGAAATTTTATTGATGAGGAATTACATTAATCGGGGATTTTATTTTTGGGGAATTTCATTAATGGAGAATTTTATTATTTAGAGGTTTTCCAATTCGGGAATCTTATTACTCGGAAAGTTTGTTCGGCAGTTTTCCAATTCGGAAATTTTATTATTGGGGAATTTGATTTTTCGGAAGTTTATCGATTCGGGAATTTTATTATTTGTGAATTTCATTATTTGGGAATTTTATTATTTGTGAATTTTATAATTCGGTAATTTTATTATTCGGCAATTTCATAATTTGGGAATTTTATTATTCTGGAATTTTCTAATTCGAGAATTTTATTAATAGAGAATTGTATTATTCAGGAATTTTCCAATTCTGTATTTGGGGGGGGGGGGGAGTTTTATTATTTTTGAATTTTGTAATTAGAGAAATTTATCATTA
>JAUELO010000230.1:572122-584095 GCA_032357855.1 Amphibolips quercusostensackenii | reverse complement strand
GTGAAAGTGTTTTTGTGTTTGATATAAAAAGTATGGGCAGAATGATAAATTGATGTCTATGTTAAAAAGTTGGTTGGAACTCAAACTAATTTCTTCAAAACTCATGTTTTTGGTCGAAGATTCATTATTTTCTTTGAAAATTCATTTATTTTGGTTTAAAATTAAGTTTTTTGTTTGAAAGATTCTTATTTTCAGATTTAAAAATTCAACAGTTTTGAAGAAAATTCGTCTCTTGGTAAAAAATTCATTTTATTTGGTTAAAAATAGTTGATTGGAAACTAATATTTTTCAAAGTTTAAAATTAATTCTTTTAACGGAAAATTTAACTATTCCTTTTTTTGGATGAAAATTGATATTTTTCGGTGAAAAATTCCACTATTTTATTAAAAATTCGTTTTTTTAAATAAAAAAATAATCTCACTTGAAAATTCATATTTCAATTATTTCAACTATTTAGTTAAAAGTGCTTTTCTTTAGGATTCATCATTTTAGTTGAAAAATTATTTTTTTGGTTAAAAATGTCACTGTTTTATTCAAAATACATGTATTTTGTTAAAAATTTATCTTCTTAAGGAGGAAATTAATGTTCTGTGTAAAAAGCTAATCTGTTTTGGTTAAAAATATAATTTGTTGAAAGTGAATTTTTTACTGAAAATTTATCTTTTTCAGTGAAAAATTCTACTATTTGGTTGAAAATTCGTCTGTTTTGTTGAAAATTCATATTTTAAATTGGAAATTCATTTTTTGCTTGAAAATTCAACTATTCTATTTTTGGTTGAAAATTGTTTTATTTTTAATTGAAAATTTACGTATTTTGTTAAAAATTGGTCTTTTTTGATAGAAAATTAATATTTTAAAAAATTGACCTGTTCGGTTAAAAATTCTTCTTTTTTTTTGGTTGAAAATCAATCGAAAATTAATCTTCTTAGTAGAAAATTTATCTTTTTAGTTGGAAGTTTTACTATTTTGTAGAAAATTCGCCTCTAGGTAAAAAAAAAATCATCTTATTTTGTTAGAAATACAGTTGGTTGAAAACTAATATTTTTAAAAATTTCAAATTAATTTTTTCAACTGAAAATCGAGCTATTCCATTTTTTGATGAAAATTGATATTTTTAAGTGAAAAATTCTACTATTATGTTAAAAATTCATTTTTTTATAGAAAAAATAATCTCATTAGTTGAAAATTCATATTTTAACTATTTGATTTAAAGTTATTTTTGTTGTTGCAGAATAATCATTTTAGTTTAAAATTTATTTTTTTGGTTTAAAAAATTCACTAGTTTATGCAAAATACATGTATTTTATTGAAAATTCATCTTCTTGAGGAGGAAATTAATGTTCTTGGTTAAAAATGAATTTTTTATATTTTAAATGAATTTTTTAAAGTGAAAATTTATCTTTTTAATTGAGAAATTCTACTATTTTGTTCAGAATTCGTGTTTTTTGTTGAAAATTTATATTTTAGATTGGTAATTTATTCTTTGGTGGAAAATTGATCCATTTTTAGTTGAAAATCCATATTTTAGATTGGTAATTTATTCTTTGGTGGAAAATTGATCCATTTTTAGTTGAAAATCCATATATTTAGTTAAAATTAGTCTTTGGGTAGAAAATTAATATTTTTGGCAAAAAATTAAACTATTTGGTTACAAATTCTTTTTTTTTTGTTAAAGATTATTAATTTTACGTCAAAATTTATTATTTTTTTTTAATTTAACTATTTATTCAAAATACACGTATTTTAAGAAATTCATCTTCTCGAGGAGAAAATTAATCTCTTTAGTCGAAAATTAATCTTCTTAGTTGAAAATTTACTATTTTGTTGAAAATTCGTCTCTCTTGTTAAAAAATTAATCTTTTTTGGTCAAAAAACAATTGGTTGAATTTCTTTTTGAAATCTAAAATTAATTTTTTTACTGACAATTTTTCTTTTTTCACTAAAAAATTCTACTATTTGACTGAACATTCTTATTTTAGATTGAGAATCCTTTTTTTTCTGTTGAAAATTGCTCTATATTTACTTAAAAATCCATATATTTTGTTAAAAATTGTTCTTTTTGGGTAGAAAACTTAATACTTTGGACAGAAAATTTGACTATTTGGTTAAAAGTTCTTTTTTGTTCTTGAAAATTAATTTTTATTGTTAAAAATTGAACTATTTATTCAAAATATGTGTATTTTGTTAAAAATTCACCTTCTTGTGGAGAAAATGAATGTTCTAAGTCGGAAATTTATCTTTTTGGTTGAAAGTTTTTCTATGTTCTTGAAAATTCGTCTCTGGTAAAAAATTAATCTTTTTTAGTTAAAAATACAATTGATTGAAAATGTTTTTTTTTATACTTAAGATTAACTTTTTAACTGAAAATTTAAATATTCAAATTTTTTATGAAAATTTCTTTTTTAGTGAAAAATTCTACTATTTAGTTGAAAAGTTCTGTATTTTGTTAAAAATTCATATTTTAGATTAAGAATTCATTTTTTGGTCGAAAATTGATCTATTTTTAGTTTAATATCCATATATTTTGTTAAAAATTGTTCTCTTTCAGTAGAAAATTTAACTATTTGGTTAAAAGTTTTTTTTTTGGGTTGAAGATGAATAATTTTAGTGGAAAATTCTTTTTTTTTGGTGGGGGGGTCTAACTAATTTCTATTCCTAGTTGAAAATTTATCTTTTTTTTGTGAATTTCGGAATAAAAATTCAAGATTTTGAATTGATTTTTCTTCTCTATTGACTGTGAAATTTGTCTTGGTTGAAAATATAACTTTTGTTAAAAATTCGTCTTTTTGATATAAAAATTAATCTTATCGTAGAAATTCCACCTTTTTTGGTTGAATTTAACTGGTTTTGATTCAAAATTAAAATCTTTTTTTGGTTGAAGTATCAACTATTGCATTTTTCGTTGAGAATTCATCTTTATTGGTATAAAATTCAACTTCTTAGTTGAAAGTGGAACTACTTTATTTAAAATTAATTATTGTTGTTGATGATGATCCATCATTTTAGTTTAGCAAAGGTTTTTTGGTTGAAAATTCAACTGCTATGTGTAAAAAAAATTATGTTCGTTGAAGATAAATTTTCTTAACTGGCAATATTACTATTCTATGTTTGGTTGAAAATGTATCTTCTTTAGTTAAAAATGAGACTTTTGTGGTAAAATATTAATCTTTTCGATGAAAAATTTATCTTTTTGGTTGAAAGTTTCAATATTTGGTTAAAAATTCATCTTTTTGGGGAGAAAATTAATCTTTTTAGTCGAAAATTAATCTTCATACTCGAAAATGTAAGTTTTGGGTTGAAAATGTATATTATATTGGAATTTATTTAATTTTCTTGGTTGAAAATGTATCAGTTCAATTTAAAATTGAACTATTTTTTTAAACATTTATTTACTTGAAAATTAATTTCCTTCACTGAAAATTTAAGTAAATCTATTCTAATTATGAAAAACTGAACTATTTGGTTGGAAATTCAACTATTTTATTTTTGGTTACAAATTTATCTATTTTTAGTTGAAACTTCTTTCATTTATTAATTTGTGTACAATTTATGTGTTTGGTTGAAAATTGGTCTTTTTTGGTAGCAAATTAATTATTTTGGTAAAAAATTTATTTTTTTGGTTGAAGATTGATGATTTTAGTTAAAAATTCATTTCTTAGATTAAGGTTCAACAATTTCTTAGAAATTAACTTTTTTGTTAAAAATTCATATTTTTAGGCCTTACCTGAAAATGTTTTATTTTATGTCTTTATTTTCAAGTATACATTTTTAATTTAAAGAATTTTAAAATGCTGTTTTAAAGGACTAAAACAAATAAAAATTAAAAGCGTTTGAATTTGAAAATTTTTGATGTTCTAAACTATTTTCAAATTCAAATCCTATTCAAATATCTTTTCAGTCTAAAATATTCCATTTTTAACGCATTCAGTTAAAAAAATTAATTTAAAAAAGAACAATTATAAAGCAAATCTTCAAAACTAAACAATTTGAAACTGAATTATTTGAAATAAAAAGCCTTGAATTTTTAAAATTTCAGAGTTGTTAATTTAAACTTAAACCGTTACAATTTCATTTGTTTCATTCAAAAATTTTCAAGTTGTAAGTAAGAGTGCTGAATTTTTATTTTTATATTTTTACTATAATTTGGTTTTCAATATTTTATGAATTGGAAGAAAGATAATTTTTTATTTTTATTAATTTGGAAGGGAGTAAATTTTTGTCTTTATTTATTTTTTTCTGAAATGGAAGAGGACTTTTTTTTATTCTTTTTATTGAGATGCAAGGGATAAAATTTTGGTTAATTATTTTTCGTTTGTATTGTATAGGCATCCATTTTTTAGAAACATTTTTATTGAGTTGAAGGGAAGAATTTTTGTATTTTTAATTTTATTCTGATTCGGAAGAGGAAAATTTTTTTAAAAACATTTTTGTTGAGTTAGAGGGGGGGACTTTTTATTTTGAATCTTTTTTTCTTAATTGGAAGCGGGTAGTTTTTAATATTTTTATTGCATTGGAAGGAGAAATTTCGAATTTTATTTTTTTTCTGATTTGGAAAAGTGTCATTTTTTGTTTTTTAAGATTTTTAGCGACTTAAGGGCGAGGAAATTTTGCTTTAAGTTATTTTTTAAGTCAAATATATTTTCCAACTGCTACAATTTGATATTGGATAACAACTCCTGTCAAAATCAAACAATTTTTATCTGTTCAGTATTAAAAACTGTAATAGATTTACTATAAACAATGAAAGCTAAAAATTAATACATTTTTTAATCAAATTCAAATTCAAAGCTTTCAAAATTTAATAATCTAGAATATTTAATGTGCTCCGAAGATGTATAACAAAGAAATCTTTAATATTTTATTTTTCAAAATCTTTAAAATTAAAATTTGTAAATTCACTTTTTCAAAATGAAACCATATTTGAACTGGGCATTCCAAATTTTTAAAATTTTATATTTGTTAATATACCAAATTCAACAGTTCAAGCTCATACAATAAATGTTGTTTCAATTGGAAATAAATAAAATTTTAAAAACAAAATCAAAGTGCCCAACAACTTGTGGAAAATATTTAAAGACTGAAAGAATTCAACTTGGAAGTTGTAAAAATAATGGTTTCCTGCTATTATTTACGTGAACAATATGGAGTTTAAAAATAGATTTAAAAAACCATGTGTTATGAATGAATGTTTGAAAAATATTATTTGAGGTGACGCCAAATTAAAGCTGTATCTCATGATTTAAAAATAGAAAAATTCTTCTTTTTTTTATTCCTCAATGCTAATATACTTGATACCTATTAATTTTCAAGGGCAAAACGATGACGTTAACTTAGATCCATCCTTTATTGAACTTCAATTCTTAGATTAAATTTAGAATCTTTTACTGAATCAAGATTTCATCAAATCTTATAATTGCAAAATGAAATTAAACCGTTTTTTAAGCTTCAATTTTAAAAGTTTAAAATTCAGATAGTAAAATTTGAGATGCGTTCCTTTTTTCACAAAAAACTCCTGATAAAATACTTTTCAACGAAAAGTCTGCTTTTCTTCTTAAATTAACTTTGACTTGATTTTGATTAATTATCGGTTCATAAATACACAATTCTGATTTCATATCTTAAAAAATTTCGCAACCACTTGATCTTGACCTTCTTATCTCGTTGTGCATAATGAGCAAATGTTGTAAACTATTCCAGATAGATAAATAATAAATATATAGGTTCTTATATAAAAGGTTGTAAAAGTAAAAATTGTGTCACACTCCATTTGACTTTAAGAAAGAAGAATCTTTTCATTTTTTGTTGCAAACTTTCGCACTTGTTTTATATAAAATTATAATCCGTTTCAACTTTAGATTTCAATTTTTTTCCTATTAAAAGTGATTGTTTTCAGTTTGTTTATCTATTAACAAAGAGTACGAATTTCCTGCACCTTCAATTTTTATGATCTCATTATTTTATGATTAAATTTATTTTGAAATTTTTATAAACATTGTTGATAATAGAGAAAATTTTAATTGTAAATGATTTATTAATATTTGGAAATAATTCTGTTCTTAACATTTTCTTGCAACACCGTAATTTGTCCACTTTTTCGCTAAATTGTCGGTATTGACAACAAGATTTCTGGGAAAATTTTTAATGATTTAGGTTTTATTTTAAAAGATTAATTTTAAGTCTTGAAGGTTTTAAATCATCTCGAAAAAGAATCTGGAGGATTTTAAGTCAATTTTTCCTAATTTTGCAGGATTACAAATTTTCTAAAAAAACTGAATTATTTCAAAAGAAATTTAGAAGTTTTTAAATATTCATAAATAATTTATATTTGGAGAAGATTAAATTTTTTTTGCTTGTAAATTTTGTAAGATTTCGAAAAAGAAATTTTTCAAAAGAATTTTCAATGGTTTCAAAAGATTCAAACAAAATTAATTAAGATTCCTGCAAAAATTTTTAATTAATTTTTTTTTTAAAATGAATTCTGTGAGATAAGTAAAAATATTTTAGAACGTTTAGAATGATTTCATAACATTTCAAAAAAGAATGTAAACAATTTTAAAGACAAATTTTTCAATTATGCAAGATTACAAAATTGTAGACAAATTTCGAGTAAGTTTATTTAGAAACTTTAAGAAGGTTAAAAAATAATTTTAAATTAAAAAAGATTTCAAAAAATTTTAAACAAAATGTAGATTTTTGAAGACTTTGAAAGAGAAGCTTTTTGATAATTTTGAAAGGTTTCGAGAGAATATGAATTTTTGTTTAAGATTCCTGAGAAAATTTCAAATGATTTATTAAAATTTCGAAAAAGAATCTAGAAGATTTTAAAACCAAATGTTTGCAATTTTATAAGATTACAAAATTTTATAATAAATTGGAGTAAGTTGAAGATGAGGCTTAAAAGATATTTAGAAGTTTTAAAAAGATAAAGAAATAATTCAAAACTTGAACAGATTTCCAAAAATTGAAAACAAAATGTTAATTTTGGAAGATTTCGAATAAAAAATTCGAAGTTTTTTAAGAATTTTGAAAGTTTTCAAGAAAATAAGTTTTTTTTCAATTCCTGGGAAAATTTTTTATGATTTTTCATTTTGAAAAATTAATTTTCAAAGAAAATTAAAAAAATGTCGAAAAAATGGGATAGTTTAAGGCAATTTTTTTCCTATTTTTAACGATTTTTCAAAATTTTGTAAAAAAATTTGGGTGAGTTTATTTAGAAGCTTCAAACAGATTTGAAAATAATTTAAAACTAAAAAAGATTTAAAAAAATGTAAAACTCAATGTAGATTTTCGAAGGTTTCGAAAAAAGAAGCTTTTTAAGCATTTTGAAAGGTTTTAAAAGAAAATTTTCTTTTTATGCTTCTTGGGAAAATTTCAAATTATCATTATTTTTTTTTACTGAAAACATAATTTTAAGAGAAAATTGGAAAATATTTTTTAAGTGATTTCCTAAAATTTCGAAAAAGAATGGAAAAGATTTTTAATGAAATTTTAAAAATTTGAAGAAGTTTTTAAGAAAATAAACAACTTTTATTTAATTCCTGGAAAAATTTTAAATGTTTTTTCATTTTAAAAAATTAATTTTTAAAGAAAATTTCAAAAGATTTCAAAATATTTACAAGAAAAATCTGGAAGATTTTAAGTTTTTTTTATATTTTAAAGAGTTTTCAAAATTTTATGAATAATTCGACTCATTTTAAAAGATGTTTGACAATTCATCTCTTTTGGTAGACATTTTTTTTTTCAAAAAGATCCATTTTTAACAAAGTAGTTAAATCCTCAACTAAAACAAATTTATTTTCAAAAAACCGTTACATTTTTAACGAAAAAAAATTAAATTTCTAGAGATGATTCTTCCATCTTTTAAAATATTATTAAACGACTTAAATTATAGCGAAAATTTTGAAAACTCTTTAAAAGTTAAAAAAATTTCCTTAAAATCTTCCAGATTTTCTCCTGAATGTTAGTAAATCTTTAGAAATTTCCTTTAAAAATTTATTTTTCACAACGAAAAATTGTTTTAAAATCTCCTAGGAATTTAAAAAAAAGTTTTTTATTTCCTTGGAAACTTAAAAAAAAGTTTTTAACCTTCGAATTTTGTATTTGAAATATTAAAAAATTTACATTTTGCTTAAAAATTTGTTCATTCTTTTCAAGTTTTAAATTATTTGTGTGTCTTTTTAAAACTTTTAAATACTTCTTAAATCTGATCGTCAATTTACTTAAAATTCATTCTAAAACTTTTCGAAAATTGAAAAATTTTGCTCTAAAATCTGCTACATTCTTTTCAGAAATTTTCGGAAATCATTGAAAATCTTTTCCAATTTTTTCTTAAAATTATTTTTTCAGCATAAAAAAAAGAGTTTGAAAATTTTCTCGAATATCTTAAAAAGAACATTTTCTTTTAAAACGTTTCAAAATTCCGAAAAAGATTCTTCTTTAAAAATCTTGAAAAATCCATATTTAGTTTTACATTATTTTAAAAATCTATTTCAATTCTAAATTATTTCAGCATCTTTTTAAAGCTTCTTAATAAACTCACCCGATTTTTCTTTAAAATTCTGAAGATCCGTTAAAAATGAAAAAGTAATCTTAAAACCTTCCAAATTTTCTTCGACCTTTATGAAATTTTCTTTAAAAATTAATTTTTCAAAATGAAAAATTTGGAAATATTTTTAAGTTTTAAATTATTTTTGTATCTCTTTAAAAATTCTAAATATTTCTTAAATCTCTTTTTAAACCTCATCTTAAACATACTCGAATTTATTGAAAAATTTGTAATCTGTAAAATTGCAAAAAAAAATTCTTTAAAATCTTCTAGATCCTTTTTTGAAATTTTAGGAAATTATTTGAAATGGTTTTAAATTTTCTCTTAAAATTATGTTTTCAGCAAAGAAAATAATTTTAAATTTCCTCAGGAATTTTAAACAAAAATTGATATTTTCTTGAAACCTTTCAAAATTCTAAAAAAGCTTTTTTCGAAATCTTCAAAGATTACAATTTTTTTTAAACTTTTTTAAAAATATTTTTTAGTCAAATTTTTTTAAATTCTGATTTTTTCGTAGAAAATTAATCTTCTTGATAGAAATTATTTTGTAGAAAATTCGGCTCTTTTTATAAAAAATTTTGTTTTTTCTTATTTTCTCTTTTGGTTGAGGATTGAAATGCTTTGTTAAAAAGTAGTCTTTTTAGATTGATTTAATTTTTTTTCTTTTTTTTAAATAAAATTTTTATTTGAAGTATCTCAAATCTTTAAAACTCTTTTTGAATTTTCTCAAGAGTCTAAGGTGCTTAGGTGCTAGTATATTTGAAAATTGCATTTTATTAACAAAAAATGTTTATTTGAGTACTACAAACTTTCTATACTCTTATTGACGATAGAAAATTTTAGAAATAAAAAATAGACTCATAAGTTTTTCAGAATTTTGATTTTTTTTTTAACCCGATTTGAAATTTTTTACTTTCAGATAGTTAAAAATAAAGAGGGATCATGAGGTTCACGGCGTGCATCCTCCTCTCGCTCACATTGCATGCCACTGCTCTGAGTAAGTAAAAAAAAAATTTTAATGATTACTATTTTATTGATAATTAAAAATTTAATTAAGTATAATTAATAATGCATAATTATTTGTTTACTTTAAAAAAATATAGAAAGTTATACGTTATACATGATCAAATGGGGATAATTTTTCTCTCTAATAATAAAAATTTTACATTTATAGTTCAGATCGTGGATAGCACCGAGGGTGAAAGTTACTCTAAGTATCGTACGTTTTAATTTCCTAAATTGATAAGTTAATAGCCAAACAGCATTTTCGTGTTTGCGACCCGCAACTCACAAAATTCCACATTTCATCGATTTCAGCATTGCAGGATGTTTTCTTCCTTCAAATTAGCGAAAGTTTCAAAAAGGAAATCCACAAAATATTTTAATAAAGAAAATCTGATACAGATTTTTCTAGTTTTTAATAATAATTTTTAGCTTAAATTATTCTTCAGTATTTTTAGTTCGATTTTGCAGTTTTGTAAAATCAGAATTATGAAATAAGACTCCAAATTTCTATTTAAATGAGCCTTAATCATTTTTTATCCAAAGAAAAACCAATACAGGAAGCATTTGGAAAAAATGTAAATACTTCGAAAATTAGAATTAAAATGTGGAAAATATTCTGCACCCTAGATCAAATTCGAAACGTCATTTGAACCCTGCTTTGTGAATTAAATCATGCTCTTCATAGTGTTCATCCAATTTTCTTCGAAATCAGATTTTCGTACTGCATTTGACAATTTTTCGAATTTTTCTTTCACGGATTTTTTGTGATCCATTTCCATTGACCATGAAATCGAAATCATAGGATTGAATGTTTGCCACCTCACCTTTAATGCTAGTTCTGATTTTTAGATTTTCTTCTTTTTTGTAAATACACAATCAACAATGAATGCTTACTTGTGACGATCATTTATTGTTATTTTAAGATACCGTTTTTAATCCATTTGGTGTCTTCATATGTTTACACAAAACAAAAGACACTTCTGTTTAAAAAATTGTTAATTAATTCAAATTACGCCAATAACTTGTACTGTAAAGGAAACACTTATTCATATCGAAATTATTTAAGAATTATGAAATATTTCTTTGAAGTTTAAATTTTCAATGCAAATAATACTTGGGGTTTAAAATTTTTTTATTATTAAATAAAAACCGTTCGGCTTAAAAAAACTGCTGTACAAAAAGCTTCAACCTTTGGAAAAAAATTTCCAAAAATACACATTGCAAATCTCACCCGGAAACTATTTTTTGTTTACCCAAAATAATTTCTATTCTCAAAAGACAAGAAATTATTGTTGTACAAACTTTGATAGAAACTAATTCGATTTTTTTAGTGCTATGCGTTCGACGGGTCAAACGTTCAAACAATTCGAATAATTTCTACGTTTATTATTTTAACTTTCCAACGTTTTCAACTTCTTTTTTTATTTTAATTTTTTAATTCAATGAAATTCAATTAAATTAACTTCACATGGTTTAGTTTTTCAGGTTAATATTCAAACCAAAAGATAAATAGGAAAATAACTTCTTTTGAGTGAAATTAATGTGTACTGTATTAAATTAAATTTGAGACGCTTTAAATTCCTAAAATTTCCAGTAAAAATATTGTAATTTCAACAAAATAGATGAATTTTCAAATAAATAGTTCAGTTTTCAACTAAAATGCTAAATTTTCAACCAAGAAGATAAATTTTATACCAGGAAAGTCAAATTTTCAATCAAATAATAAAATCCTTAATCAAAACTGATTTCCGTTAAAAATATCAATTTTTAATAAAAAATAAAACGAATTTTTAGCAAAATAGTTACATTTTCAAACAAAGAGATACATCATCATCCAAGCACATTAATTTTTAACAATGTATGTAGTTTTAATTTTAAGCAAGTAGTTGAATTTCCAACCAAAAAATATTTGTATTTTATATGAATAGCAGTTGAATTCAACTAATAAAAAAGAATGTGTTCTTAACAAAATAGTAAAATTTGTAACCAAACAGAAAAGTTTTTAATTGAATTGATGAATCTTTTACCAAAAAATAAAAAATAAATAATTTTTAACAAAGTAGTTCTATTTTAAACCAAATACATAGTTGAATTTTCAATTTGAAAAAGATACAATTTAAAAAATTATAAATTTTGAAAAAGATACAGTTTTTCGTAAAAATGGAATAGCTAAATTATCACCCAAAAAGATTTATTTTCAATTAAAGTGATTATTCAGTTAAGTGATTAACCAAAAAAAATCAATTTTTAATAAAGTAGTTGAATTTTCAACTAAAAAAGAGACATTTTTAACCAAGCATGGAATGGTTAAATTTTCTACCAAGAAATTAATTTTTAACGAACAATGTCATAGTTGTTATTACTACCAAAAGAATTTTCAATTTTAAATAAAAAACAATTCAATTCAACCAAAAAAGACGAAT
>JAUELO010000230.1:480868-493203 GCA_032357855.1 Amphibolips quercusostensackenii | reverse complement strand
ATTGAATTCCTCGTTGAAATTTACTTCAGGAATGACCTTCACTTTTTTGAAAAATATTTTACCTGAGGAAATATCCATCCGTCCCGGGACTTTTTAGACAACCTGTATAATGGATTTGTAGGTAGCTAAATAAAAGTTATTTTAATCATTTTAAATTGCATAAATTTTGTAAACGTGGCTTTATTTTTGACGCCTTTATAGCAGAGGAAAATAGAATTATGAAATAGGGATCTAAAAAAGCAAAGCTTTTATGTTAAATGGAAACTTTCGATATCTTATACTGAAACATCCAATATGTTAAAGTCGTTGTCTGAGTGCAGAAAAACGCCCTACCTCTATCAGCCAACTTGTGAAGCTTACAGTCAGTTTCGGAAAAAATGCTGTCGACATCTGTCGTTCACTTGATGAAGCTTATAGTCAATGTTTCGTCCTAAATTTCTGAACATAAAAAAAATTTCATTTTTCAAAACTATTTTTTGGTTAATTTCAAGCTATAGTACCATAAAAACGTTCGTTAGTGTTTTTTCAATTAAATTCAAAAATTTTCAGCTTGATATATAAATTCGTGTGGAGTGTCGACGTAATTTTTTGCAAAAATAAATGTCGGTAAAGTAGGAATTGGGTAAGTATTACATAACCTTCACTAAAAATGAAATTGTTTCCAATTCTAGCAATTTAAAACATTACAGTCGATTAGGGTATTGTTGGTAAAAAGAAATAATAAGGTCGATAAATCAGTTTTCTTAAACAATATTCTGATGAGGATAATTAAGAAAAAGGTACTAAAGTATGTTTAGCTATTATTCTCAAATAAATAAGTCCCTAAAATATAGGAAGCACAAATAAAAAAACAGAGAGTAAACTTTTAAAATAAAAATTTTTGAGCATTTCCCTACAACAAAAAAAATGAGAATGAAAATAGGAAAACCTAGCTTAAATTGCAGTAATAAAAAACGAGATTTAAATCAGTAAAGATTAGGTTTCATTTGTTAAAACACAAATATCAGTCGGTAAAAATTAGATGACTACCGGTAAGAAAGTACACTTCAGTGGGTAAAATAGTTTGCAAAATATAATTTTTTTCATAAAAATGATAAAAATAAAAATTAGGAGAGAAAAAGTAGCAAGAAAAAACTCAAATTTTAATTTAAAATTGTAAATCTTTCAAGTAAATATAATTAAAATATATAAATAAACTACAGTCGGTAAGAAATAGTCAAACCTCAAGATTCAGTCGGTACAACTTAAATTTCTGTCGGTAAAATAATTTTTTTTATTTGAAAATTTTCTATTAAAAATAATGTTTTTAATTTGAAAATACATCCTCGACAATATAATTTTGATACATAAAATCGTAGAAAAACTATTTTTTTAGACACCTGATTTTTGGCACCACACAACCTTGAATCCTGTCGGTGAAAGAATTAATGTCAGACAGAAAAACAATCTTTAAACTTTTTTTTTGTAAATAATTAACTAAATATACACAAATTCTAGTTTTTCAAACCATTTTTACGATAAATTGCGAAAAGTGTGAAAGCGGCCTTGTGTCGACTGTCGCTCGTTTATTGTCTGTCGTCGGGCCAGTCAATAGAAACCCGAACAGAAGTCGAGCGCCGATGTGACCGATAATGTAATTATGCAGGACAGGTTTTTTTTCTTCTGTACATGGTCTGTAGAGCTTCTCGCTGATCTCACGATCTTTGCGTTCTTGGATTCAAAAAAAAAAAAAAAAAAAAATTCACAACGAACGAGAGGGATCGCAGAAATGGAACCATGATTTCCCCTACTTATACACACCCAATATATTTTTGCATGCATTACAGTTAGTGAATGAAATACTACCTTGCTGAAAAAAACTTCCTTGTCCGTTACTTCTCATCAATTTTGTCAAGAAAGTCACTCAATTGAATTAAAAAGTAATCAGATTAAAAATAGCAAATTTATTTAAATTAGTGGTAGTTAAAGTAGTATTTTTGAATAACAATTTAATTAGTTCCCTAACGTTATCTGGAAATTCATCTAAATACCCAAGAATCTTTTAAAATCGTAAAAATAAGTGTAAATTATTTCAAATTCCTTGAATATAAATTAAATGTATATTATTCATTAAATTTCTCTAAAACTAACCGTTTAAATAAAACGCGCGCGAGGCGTGCGCACATCCCTGGATTTATATTTTTTAACATTGAAAATTTTAACTGCTTGAGAATCCATAATAAAATTGTTAAATATTGAAAGTCCTAAAAGATTTTTAAACAAGTTAATTAATTTAAAAACATGACTTTTTATAGTTAGTAAGATATGCTTGAAAAAATGCTTACTTTTTCAAGAGAACGATGATTGTTTCAATTTTGATTAATCTTTACATTAAATAAGTATTGTATGGACTGCATATTCAAAAAAAAAAAAAATATTTTCAATATCTATTCAAAACAGCTTTCAAATTTTTCACACTGTTAAATGTTATTTTAAATTTTTGTTTAATTTTAGAACTTGTTGAAAAATGTCATCAAGATCAGTTGTAAATCGCGGAATTCTTGTTGGAATTTCAATCTAATCAAAAAATTGCATTGGGTTAATTTCTAAATACAATTCAATACTCACAGAAAATTTAGAAAAAATAATTGCCGACATTTTTTGAAAATTTTCAAAATCTTATAATTTTTTGTTTTCATTGAATTTAAAAATTTTAAAACATTTGAATTAGGATCGTGAAATTAAATCGTTTGAAATTATATTTTCAATTATGAGAGATTTATTATATTCATTTACTAAATTCACATAATTAAAAATTACCTGAAGTTATGATTTTACTTAAAAATCATTTTAGAATTTTCAGATTTAGAAATGTTTAACTCTTGTTCTACAGTCAAATATTGTTAAATTCTATTTTGTTAAAATTAATTTATGGAATTTAGAATTTGAATTTGAAAAAAATTAAAATAAATAATTCTGTAATTTAAACCAAAATTAAACTTTCACTACACAATGTAGCATATTCTAGTTTTGAACAAAATAATTGTGTAGATATAAAATAAAAAATTGTTTTATCAAATATCTCATAATTCAAGAGAAAAGGGGATGTTTTTTTGAGAATATAGGGCAAAAAGAGGAATTTGGTTTAAATATGGAAAAACAAAGGGAAATGGGGGAAAAATGTATCCCGTGTGAATTATAAATAAATCGATGTATGTATAAAACTTGATAGCCCAAAAATTACTTACTGAAAAACAGTTAAATTAAAAAAAACATTATGAAAATTAAAAAGTCAAACAGCCATTTCTTAACATATTAGAAATTTATGAAACTTAAAAGTTTAAAAATTTTTATTAAAATATTTTTAAACAAGACCACTGAAAATTTCCGAAAAATAAATATCCTCACACTGTAATATTTCTGGAAAAGAAGGTATTCGAAATAGAAAATTTCCAAAATAATAAAATTCCCGACAAATATTCGTCGAATTATAAAATATCTGATGTTGCGAAATTCCCGGCACTAGAAAATTATCGAATTTAAACCAAAAAAAATCGCTTTTAGATCAATTTTATTTATTAATTAAAAATGCAATCATGAAATATTTTAATCAAACAAATTTTTTGTTGTTTAATGTATTTTAAAAAAATTATTTTTTGCATTTGAAATAACAATGATTGGAAAAAATATATTTCTCAATTCAAACGAATAATACGTAAACAAGATTTTTATTAGAAGGGCAATAATTGGAAAAAACTATTATGCACAGCTTAAGGAAAACTTGCATTAAGAATTTTTTTTTCAATTATTGTTATTTAAAATTTAAAAGAATTATTTTCCTGACCCTGTAAAATTTCCGAATAATCAAGGAATTGGAAAATCCCAGAACAAATTATAATATCACCGAATTGTAAAATTCCCGAATAATGCAATTCCCAAATAAAAATTGCCAGAATATAAAATATCCGAACTAGAAAATTCACGAATTTTAACAATTAAAAAATTGTTTTCAATCAATATTATGTATTTATTAAAAATACAATAATTAAATATTTTTATCGAACAAAGTTTTTTTTATGTTTAAAGTTCTTAAAAATTATTATTTGAATTAATAATAAGAATAATTGTGTAAACATTGTATAAAAATAATAAATTTAAAAAAGTGTGCTTCTAGAAAGAAAAAAAAAAATTTCTTCCTAATTTTTTGCGCACCTAATCACATTTCGTAAACAAATTTTGCATCCAGAAATATATATTTTTCAATTATTGTTATTTTAAATTCAAATAATAATTCTTCAAAATATTGAACATTTTCTTCTGTGATAAAAATATTTTAGCACCTTATTTTTAATGAATAAATAATATTTATTACAAAACAATTTTTTAATTGTTTAAATTCGAAAACTTTATATTTGGGATATTTTTTGATTCAGCAATTTCCTGACGGGAATTTTATTATTCGGGAATTTTTAAATTCGGTAATATTATGGGACGGCTGAAAAATCCCGAAAAATAAAATTCCCGATACGTAAAATTCCCAAATTGGAAAATCCCCGAATGATAAAATTTCCAAATAATAAAATTCTCGAATTGGAAAATTTCCAAACAATGAAATTCTTGACAATTTATATTATCGAATTTGAGAATTCTCGAATTCAAACAATTTTCTAAATAAATATTGTTTATTTATTAAAAACATAATAATCAAATATTGTAATCAAAAAAGTTATTTTCAATATTTAAAGTATCTAAAATCATTGTTTGAATTTAAAATAACAGTAATTGAAAACAAATTTCATCCAATAAATTTTTGAATTATTGTTATTTTAAATTCAAGCAATAATTTAAGAAACTTTAAACATAAAAAAAATAATTTTTTGTACAAAAATATTTGGTTATTGTATTTTTAATAAATAAATAATGTATATAAAAAATGTAATTGCTTAAATTCGGGAATCTTATAATTCAGGGATTTTTAAATTCGGTAATAATAAAAAGTTTCGGTAATTTTCTTATTCGGGAATTTTTTTATCTGGAATTTTACAGTGTCCGGAATTTTATTTTTCGGAATATTTTAGTAATCTCAATATTACAAACTGTCAGGAATTTTATTATTCTGCAATTTTCAGTCGCCCCAAAAAATTTCTTTGATCAAAATATTTTATAACTGTATCTGTAATGACTAAACAATATTGTAAAAAAAATTTGTTCTCATTGTTTAAATTCGTGAATTTCTTACAGCCGGGAATTTGACGGTATCGGATATTTTATAATTCGTCAATTTTCGGCCGCGAATTTTATTATTAGGAAATTTTAAAAATCAGTAATATTATTGCCAGGAATTATTTTTCTAAAATTTTACAGTGTCGCGAATTTCATTTTTCGGTATTTTTTTAGTCATCCCTTTCAAATCATTAAATAATATAAATACAAGTTTAAAAGTATGAATTTTTTGCTAACCTATAGAAAAAATAAAATAACCTTCGAATGTAAAATTAATAAAAATTGAAATTAATAATGATGAAGGCGATTCCGAAAAAGGGTGTTTTTGTGTTTTTGCGTAATGCCCGAGATATATAACAATTCTGAGCGCGGCTAGCACGTTTATAGCGGCATCCAATTAGCTTTGCGACGGTCGATCGGGAATAACCGGCACCGGTTGCGCTCTCAGACGGCCCTCAGTTGCTTCCCCGTTCGCATATATACATACGTATATGTCCAGATCAATTGTACATTATATCGCGGTTAAAATGCTGAGACTCTACGTTCTCAGTCTACAGGTCGATCCACAAAAAAAATGTTTGCGACATATAATTCTTGAAGTAAAAAACACCCATCAAAAAATCACAGTGAAAGGGATGAGGTCTACATAGTAAAACAACATTTAATCCTGGATAATCCAATTGTAAGGTAAAGAAGTCACTTGTAATCCTAACCAATCCAGAGGAATGACCATACGCGTGAGTTTAGTTTAGGTCGAGCAATCCACAATAATTTAATGTAATCCAGAGTAATCCATGTAATCCACCGTAATCTAAGTTAATTCAGGGTAATTTTGTATACAGTACCTAATTTGGGCTACTCCCAAAATTTAAAAACACCATCTACCTATAAATTAAAAATCGCTAATTCCGCATTTGATTTTTGCACAGCCCTGTAGTCTGGGCCCGTGTAAAAGAAGAAGGAACTGAACATAACAGGGCCCAGATAGGTAGAAAGAGAGAGTAAGAGGTTGGGGTAAAAAAGGCCGAGAGGGATAACAATGAGCCATTTGTTAGGTAGCCCATCCCCCGACACTCGAGGCACAATGGACGCTATTATCAGCTATTCATCGAGTCCTGTTAAACTCTATAAAGAGCCACCAGTCCTTCACCCTTCCACCTTGGACCCACCTTTGGGCCCTTTAAAAATGAAGATATCGTCCACTTTTACGAGAGTCATGTCAATTAGGACTACCAATCATTTCATAGCCACGAAGAAAGGATAATGTGAAGAAGAAATACCTCGTGTAAAAGAATCTTTCTTTACATATCTGTATCTAAGTTCTACAGTTCTACAATTTTTTTGGTGACAAAAAAGACTATCAGTTTTGCATAATCAATTCAAGATTTGAAAGGTAGTACTAAACCCTTCCAAAATAAATAGTTAACAAGCCTATGTAAAACATGAAGTTTAGGGATGATGCATTTTTCTAAAAAGTAAATGTTGTCATCTGTAAAAAGATGAAGATTGACTGTACTATGCTATTCTTTACTATATTTTCTGTCTTTTCCTGATAGACAAAAATTTTTGTAATCATTTCTGAACTATCAACTGTACTCGTATGGGTATGACTACTCAACCGATTCCCAAAATTTTCGTCTCTTCTGAAATCGCCTCGTCCAATAAAGCAGTATGGACAAGGAAACGTTGCTGTTGCATTTTGTTAGCCATTTATTAGAAGTAGAACCTTAACATCTGCAACAAATCTGAACAAATTATAATTGATATTCGTTAGTTCGAATAGCTGTTTTAAAATTTTCATAAGTCTCTTTTATTTGCTGAGCCGTGCATAAAAATATTAATCCATATAAGCTAGAAAGTTTACCTCTTTTACTTACACTTCCACCCCGAGAATAGAGGGTTTTTCCAATAGATTCATCTATATCTTCCAAACTTGAACGAATTTAAGCATCAACAATCTGGTTTATAGAACTGTTGGATGTGGGTGAATAACTTTCCGGAAGTACAGTCGAGCTTATCTTGAAAAAACTTTGACCTCCATCAGTCATGGCTATCACGATAATGTTTCCTTCTAGATTTCCCTCTTTTATAATCGCATCAATAAGTTTTTCGGCATTAGCATATGCAACAGCTCGTTTTTGTTTAGACGATTTATCTGACATGTGCTACAAATGATTCGCTGGGATAGACTTTCTCCCGACATTACATCTTAGAAAATTTGTTACCTTTTTCATTTTTTTTTGTAAAGCTCCAACAAGAATTCGAGAATTATCTTTGATATCAGATTTTTTAGCATATGAGTCACAGTTTGTTCTTGTTCTTTTTCAGAGAATTTATCAATGATTTTGCTTACACGTTCCTCATCATTTTTACAAATGTAACTCATTACCTTGCCGATTTCCTGAAAACATTTTTGACATAGTCAAGTGGAGTTTTTGGATTGTATATTTTCTACTTGCGGAAACGGAAGCGGTTGTTTTTAAAGACCCATCAAGTCCATTGGATATATCAATCGTGGTATTTTAAATTTTTATTTTATCTTTGTCTTTCACGATTTTAATGTTACCGTCGAACCTGGTAGTCAAACATATATAACAGCTACATAGAACTTTGGTACGGGTATCTTTTGACAATACCATGTCTTTGTAATTCGGCATAACTGGTAAGGTTCTTTTAAAACACCTTTTTCAGCATCAGAAAAATGTCCTCTTGTTCCGGAAGTATGCTTCTTGATATAAATGGAATTTCCTCTTAAATTTAAGGTTGAAAGGTACTTTATTTATCTGGAAAAGAATCTTTTTGCAACAAACATTAGCCTTTTGTAACAAACTTCATCTAATCTTTCAGACGAAAAATTCTGTTTGTGTGAAAAAGATATTTAAGTGGTTCAAAACAAAGCAAGCACGAGGACGATGCTTTTGTTTCAAGACAACTTTTTCTCTAAGTGAATAAAAAGTTTTTGAGGCTGAATTTTCCAAAACATTTTTTTTCACCGCATGGGGTGCATACTTTTCTCCTATTCGCACTATGAGAATATTTATCAGCATGGCTCATTTCGCAAAATATTGTGATACTATGGTATGGACAATGCGAGTTGAATTATCAAGGGACTATAGTGTTGTAGTCTCAAAAAGTAAGATTTCACTTTACACTCTGTAGAAGACACGTATGAACTCAAAAGGGAACGAAACTGAGTGCGAAATTTTAAAAGTTCAGTCAATAGGATTTTTGTATTGTGAGTATAAGAACTTAAATATTAAAATCTCGATATCTCACGAAAGGTAACAGCTAGAATTTTGATTTTTTCAGATTTTAAGTCCTTAAATGATGTAGAATCATCCTGTGAAACCCGATTTTGGATACATTTTAGTCAAACTTTTTACTCCTTCAGGAGCAGTGTGCGTTAAAAAACACCTAAACATCTCCTAATCCTTTCAGGCATATATTGTTCCTTGCAGCTTACATTTTGGTGAACTTGTTCTTGGGATTCTTTTCGGGTCTGCTAAATTTGAATCTGAAGTAACTAAATCGTTGACTGAAAAAGGCGAATTTTCAAAAATATAGATGAATTTGTAATAACAAAAAGATCATTTCTAAACCAAAAATAAAACAATTATATTTTCAGTTAATAAAAATAATTTTTAAAAAATTTCAAAATAGTTGAAACTGCTGATTACACCGAATTACTAGTTTGGATAACTGAGCGGTCGAGCGGATTACAAGCCATTATTTAATAAAATTTACCAAATTGTCAAGAATTGGTAAAAAGCGATATGAAACAAATTGAATTTCAAAAAGCATTGTTAAAATAATTGTTTATCAGTTTGAACATTTTTGTCTTTAGAAATAATGGTATCTATATCAAATAAAATCTTCAGTAAGATTATTTAGATTTTTCAAATCGTAGAAAAACTATCTTTTTCACAGATCCAATTTTTTGCACGTCAACTACCTTTATTCTTTTGGGACACACCGGTAAACGGACCCAAGACTTTTCCCACTCAGCAATTTAATCGGCGATTACTTAAGGCCTATTACGTTTAAGTGCACGATAGCCACTAAGTATAGTTGTCGGTGCGATTGTATGGGCCTAAAGGTGAATAGGCGTCTATTTCGACGCTTTCTATCGCAAAATTTTAAAAATATGTTAACCTTTTAAGTACACAATCTCTATGTGAAATCACCTTTCCACTAGAATATATATAAGTCCCAAAAACACTTTAAGTACTGGAAAATCGTACTAAATTTTTTTTTTTATTATATCAAGTAGGTGAAGCGCGTTTTTTGCTAATGAAATTGAAAAATGATAAAAATTCAAAATTTGCTAAAAACGACTACGACACGTCCCGGAAATATTAAAAAAAAAAGTTTTAAAAATCGTTTTTTGCGTAGATTGATCCGTCATTATTGCAATTTATTATCTAACAAAATGTAAAAAAAATTAAAATAAATAAAATGTTGAATAAGTTAGGAAAAAAGAACCTCATGTGAATTTTTAACCAAAAAAGATACTTTTTAACAAAATTGTTTAATTTTTAACAAAGTGCATTATTTGTCACTAAATAGTAGAATTTTCAGTCGAAATCATGAATTTTTAACCAAAAAGATTAATCTTGTACCGAAAAGTAAAAATTTGCGAACATATAGTTGAATATTCAATTTGAAAGAAGATAATGTTTCAATCGAAAAGTTCAATAGTTATATTTTTAATTAAAAAAACAAATTAATTTTTTACCCCCCCAAAAAAAAAAGAATTTGAAACAAAATATTTGAATTTTCATCCAAAAAAACGAATTTTCAACTAAAACGATGTAATTTCGGCTTAAAAAATGTATTTTTAACCAAGTAGCTCAACTTTCAACCAAGTAGTTAAATTTTCAACTAAGAATATTAATTTTCTACCAAAAAGGCACATTTGTAACAAAATACATGAATTTTTAACAAAAAAGATAGATTTTCAACTAAAGAAGATAAATTTTGATTAGGAATGGAATAGTTAAATTTTTAGTCGTAAAAATTAATTTTTTGACAAGAGAAAAGAATTTTCAACAAAATAGTAGAATAAGGCGAATTTTGAACATAACAATTGACTTTTCAAATAAAAGGTATACTTTATCACAAAATTGTTTAATTTGTAACAAAATAAATTAATTTTTTACTAAATATAGAAATTATCAATTAAAAACATAAAGTTTTAACCAAGAAGATTAATTTTTCACCGCAAAATACAAATTTTAAACCAAATAGTTGAGTTTTTAATGAAAAAAGATAAATTTTCAACAAAAAATGGGATAGTTACGTTTTCAATAAAAAATTTTTTTTACCACAAAACAAATTTATAATAAAATACATGAATTTTCAACAAAATATTTGAACTTAAAGGCTGAACAAAGAATAATTTTTTGCACAAAAAGGCGAAATTTCATTAAAATATAAATATCCAACCGAATAGTTTAATTTTCAGGCAGAAAGATTAATTTTCTACCAAAAAAGCAAAATTTCAACAAAATACATGAATTTTCAACTGAGAAGGATACATTTTTACTAAAAATAAAATAGCTAAATGTTTAATTGAAAAAACGAATTTTTACCAAAAACATAAATATTAAACAAAATAGTTATACTTTTTAACTAACCTTTTATAACTGATAATTAGAATCTTCAACGTAAAAACTAAATTGTTGACAACATAGTCCAATTTTTTCTCAAAATAGTGACATTTTCCAACTAAAAAATGACTTTAACGAAGAAGATTAATTTTCGTCCGAAAAAGACGAATTTTCAACTAAAAAAGATAATATTTCAACTATAAATGGGATACTTAAATTTCTACTTAAAAAATTAATATTAAAGAAAAAGATAACAAATTTTACAAAACAGTTGAAAAATATTTGTATTACTTACGTAAGTTACTCTGAATGACTTAGATTACTCTATATTACAAGTTAATAACTTGGATTACCTAAATTACTTTGAATTATTTTGGTTAAAAGTGTATTACGATGAATTGCAAGTGGATAACGCTGAATTACTAATACATGATCTGAATTACCATGAAACCCTTCAAGGTCATCTTTTAGGGAAGATGACCTTGAAGGGTTTCATGAAGGGTGATTTCCTCAACATAAAATCAGTTTTCACAGCGAAAATATTACTCTAGCATAGCATGTGCTTACTGATATCATGTAGATCTTTCACCTTAACATGACTAAAGTTGCTCCCTCCTATAGTCTATAGACTTCCACTGCGGCAATCTTCCTCACGAAAAGGTGCAACAACAGGATGTCGAGAATGAACTCAAGAACTGCTTTTGGTGTTATTTTTACAGCGCCAGTGATCGCCAAGCAAACAATCCTTTAGAGGCTTTCTAGTTATTTAATAGTACTGATTAGTTTAGTTCTTGGAAACCAGATTTTTGATGCATGTGCTGTTATAAGTCGGATTTTCATTGTATATAACCAGCAAGTAATCCTGGGTTTTAAGCCTCAGGTTTTCCCTGTTGTATCAATATGGAGTTTCCGCGATAATTTAGGGTCAAACATTACTTCTAAACACTTCATTGATTTTGAAAATTCTACTTCCCTACCGTAGTACTTAAGACTTCTGAATTCAGGAAGCTTTCTTCTACTAGTACAATGCATGAATTTCGTCATATTTGGGTTAACAAATAAACAACGGTCCCTGCACCATTGCTCTACTATGATGAGCACTGACTGCAGCAGTTACACTAAGGTGTCCACATGCATCCCTGTTACCAGGGTCGTCAGGTCATCTACATAGACTTAAGTGTAAATCCCGATTCGTTTAAAACATGAATCAGGTCATCACTGACAAGCGCCCACTAGGTGGATGAAAAACTCCTCCACGTGGACATCCTCTTGAAACTTTGGCCTCCACTTCATTATTGTAGTAAAGCATGTACCATTCTGTTCTTTGACAAGAAGTGCATCTACCTGTTCACGGTATTACTAACTCCATGTTTATCAGCAGAGCCGTATATGCATTCAATTGGGGTATTACTAAATGACACCTCTATGTCTAAAAACACTGCATTCACTACTTCACCTTTCCGCATTGTATTATTAATGCAGGAGGTAAACGAGAGCGTTGACGGCAGATCTATTTATTTGAGA
>JAUELO010000230.1:403295-419011 GCA_032357855.1 Amphibolips quercusostensackenii | reverse complement strand
GATCTTAAGTTCGGGTAGAGGGAGTAGTGAGAGGGGAAGTATGCAAAATTGAGGGCAGGGTAAGTATGGGGAAAGAAGTAAAGTGGGGAAAGTGATCGAGGGGCGGAAAAGTGAGGAGAGGAGAAATAAGGTGAGGATATTATGGAAAGTAGGGAATCGAAGGCAGCATAAGCAGAGGAAGAAGTGAGGGTGAGTGGGGGAAAGGAAGTGAGGGGACGAGTCGTGAGAGAGGAAGAATGCAAAATTGAGGACAGGGAAAGTATGTGGAGGAGAAGTAAAGTAGGGGAAGTAGTCGAAAAGAGGTAGAGTAGGATATTTGAACGAGTTAATAGGGTACGAAACCCTTTTTTTGTAGGCGAATATAAACCATTTAATTGGTTACGTGACTGTCACATGCCTTTAAACACTCAAATCACAAATTTCTTCAAATAAATTCGTATTTTTTGGTTATAAAATATAAACAAGACATCCAAAACAATACAAAAAAAAATGGAAAAGCGAGTCCTCTCTCTATGCATTAATGAGCTAACACAATTATTTTCTTACAGAACCAAATCCAGGACCCTGTCCAGATGGATACTTAGGTCCACCACATTGCAAAAAAGCTCTCTGTTATCCAAATTGCATGAACGGAGGAAATTGCACAGCACCAGGCGTGTGCTCGTGTCCACCAGGATTTCAAGGACCATATTGTGAAGGAGGTCAGGCTTTAAAAAAATTTATAAGAGATCTGTTGTTTTAAATAATAATATATTGCAAAAACTATTTACACATGTTGAATTGAAGATGCAAATTACAAAAACTTCCCTTCTTCAAAAACGTTCCTAGAAACATTTGAAGCATTAGCTCAAAAAACTTTTATGAATTTTGACTCACTCAAATCTATATGCATACTGTTAGTTTTTTTAAATCGAAAATTCGTTCTCGGTAGCGCTGAAATCGGCTTTTGGATCTCTATTTTTATTCTTTTTAATTATCTTTAAAATAGTACGCAATATTAATTTTTTATTAATTTTATTTATTTATAACTTTATAGATTATTCTATCAAATTTTGTCTAAAGGTAAATAAAATCCATTTAATTAACATAAATAAATATTTGAACACAAGATACTTAAAAACAATTACAGGGTGGCCGTTTCAATGAAGGAAAGAAAAAAAAAGAAAAATTAAATGAAGTTGAACTGCAAAATTTTAAATGTTATGAATTATACACTTCAAAGATTCAGCTAAAAAAATATAATAATGATAAAGCAGTTTCGAAACAATAATTTTTTTATTGTTATTTATACATCAAAATGCGTTTTTGGTTTGAAATATTTAAAATTAGTTTATCAAAATAAAATATAAATTTAAATATTCCCAGGAATGTGAAGCAAACTTTTTAAAATCTTAAAACATTTTAAATTTCTTAAATAGCTTCAAAATTTTACTCTAATATTCAAAAATCTACACTTTATTTACAATTTTTAATTATTTCTGAAATTTTTAAAAACTTTCAGAATTAATTTAAACAGATTCAAATTTTGCCTACATTTTTTTTAAATCCTGCGAAATTAAAAAAATGCCTTAAAATTTTCCACATTCTTTTTGACCATTTTTAGAAATATTTTAAAATCTTTTGAAATATTATCTTAAAATTAGTTTTTCAACAAAAAAACCATTTCCAATTTTCCTAGGAATCTTTAAAAAAAATTATACTTCAGAAACCTTTCACAATTCTTAAAAAGCTTCTAAATTGTTGTTCAAAATCTGCAAAAATCTACATTTTGTTTTAAATTATTTGAAACCATTACAAGTTTTTTATTAATTTTGAATCTTTTAAAAACTTCTGCATATCTCTTAACATGCTTAAATTTTTTCTAAATTAATAAGTGTTAAATGTTTATTTATACATCAAAATTCGACAATTTCATTAAAAATTAGACATTTTTTTAATAAGACAATTAAAGTTGTAATAATTCAGTTTAAAATTGTTCAGTTTTAAATATTTGAATTATAATTACTCGTTTTAAGTGAAGACGCAAATATTGCTAAATATAAAATAATTGTTCATTTTCTCAATTACAAAATTTCCAATTTAATGGGGTAAAAATTAAAACATTTCAATGTTTAACTTTGAAAGTTCTCAATTCTTTAGTTTTGAACGGATTCAAAATCGTCTTCTAAAATAAATTATTGTTCGCTTTTTAATACCTAAAGTACAGTTCAATTTAAAAAATCATTTAATTATTGACACATATAGTTCATCAACTACAAACATTTTTTTTCATTTAAAAAGGTCAATTTCAAAAGTAAAAGATTTTAAAATTACCCATTACAAACAGCGGCCACACTGAATTAGTTTGATGATTTTAATATTCAAAAATTACTTTTTATCTCTAAAAATGCTTTTATTGTAAGATAAGAAAGTCTTATTTTAAAATCTCCAGCATCCTAATTTAACAATTTAATATGGCTAATTATTTTAGAAACAGAAATTATTTGATTTTTTTAAACATACTGTATTTTTTCCTCAAAACTTTATTTAATACTTTTATAAATATTTTAAGAAATAATAAATAAGAGTTTAAACGAATAAGCGGACGAACTTCCGAATAAAAAAAAATAACAGTATAAACTGACTCCAAAGAGTCAAAATCACTGTTCATACAAAGTTTTTTGTGTCGTTGCACAAAAAGAAATTTTTTTAACAAAAATCGCTCAAAAGTTAATTTTTTAGCTAACTTTGATGTATTTTTTACAAAATAATAACATGTAACTGCTCATTTTTTTCTTTTAGTCAAGCCAAATTTTTTTATTTAATAACAAGTTAAATTTGTCGTTTTTTTTAAATATATTTCTAAGTGCGCCATTGCCCTGAAGATTCTCAAATTCAATAAAAAAGGGTTTAAATTAGTATAAAAACTAACCAAAAAGAGAAAGTTTCAACTAAGAAAATTAATTTTTGTGAAAAGACGAATTTTCAATGAAATAGATGAATTTTCAACTAAAAAAGATACGTTTTCAATTATTCAAGTGGATTAATTAAGTTTTTAGTCAGAAAATCAATTTTTAACTAAAAAATTAATTTTCAACTAAAAAAATTAATTTTCAACTAAGAAAGAAATTCCAACAAAAGCGATTTTAATTTAAACCAAAAACAGTTGAATTCAACCAAAACAGACGAATTTTCAACATCATAATTTAATCCTCAACCAAAATAAATGAACAAAATACATGAATTTGTAACTAAAAATGATACATTTCCAACCAAAAATTGAATATTTGAATTCTCAGTTCAAAAATTACTTTTCAACCAAAGATATGTATTTTTAACAAAAATGAAGGAATATTTAGCTGGATTTCTCAAAATTTTAGTTAACAAAATTATTTTTCAACTGAAAGAAAACTAATTTTAAGCGAAATAGTTCAATTCTTAGTTTAAAATATTTATTTTTCAACAAAATATTTAAATTTCAATCAAAACGATGAATTTTTAATTTAAATAATGAATCTTTAACAGGAATAGTTGAATTTCCAACCAAAAAGATTAATTTTTAACTAAAATGTTGAAGCTTTAACTAGAATAGTTGCATTTTAAACCATAAAAATAAAATTTAAACCGAAAAGATTAATTTTTTGTGAAAAGAAGAATTTTGGATAAAATACATGAATTTTCAACGTAAAAAGATACATTTTGAACTATTCAGATGGATTAATCAATTTTTCACTTAAATTTTTTATAACAGAATAGTTCAATTTTCTACCAAAAAGATTAATTTGTAACTAAAATGTTGAATCTGTAACTGGAATAGTTGAATTTAAACCAATGAATAAAGTTTCAACCAAGAAGATTAATTAAAAAAAAAACGAATTTTCAACGAAAGACATGAATTTTCAACTAAAAAACATAATATTTGAATTATTTAATTGCATTAAGTTTTTCGTTAAAAAAAAAATTAATTTTCAACCAAAAAGATTATTTGAATCTTTAACTGGAAGTTTCAACGAAGAAGATTAATTTTTTGTAAGAAGAAACGAATTTTCGATTAAATACGTGAATTTTCAACTAAAAAAGATAAATTTTTAATTATTCAAGTGGATTAATTGCGTTTTCAGTTTAAAAACAATTAATTGTGAATAAAAAAAATTTTTTTGAACACAGTAGTTCAATTTTTAAACAAAGAGTTGAATTTTAAATAAAATTAATCTTCAACAAAAAAAAAGTGCATTTTTAAGAAAAGAGCTCATTTTTCAGTGAAGTAGATGAATTTTCAATGAAACAGATAAATTCTCAACGAACAATGTCATAATTGAAAATTCAATCAAAAGATACTTTAATTTAAATAAAAAACAGTTGAATTCGACCAAAAAAAGACAGATTTACAACAAGAATTAAATTTTAAACTAAGAAAGATTTTTCAGTCTAGAGAGAAAAAAACTCAAGCAAACTGTTGAATTTTCAAGCAAAAGGATTAATTTTCTATCAAAAAGAAATTTGAACCGAACACATAAATTTTCAACTAAAAATTATAAATATTCAACCAAAACTAGAATAGTTAAATTTTCAGTTTAAAAAATTAATTTACAACCAAAAAAAAAAGAATTTTCAACTAAATATAGTTAACTCCAGTAATATGAAAATTCTTTTACAAATGAAAAAAAAATATTAATAAATTTCATATAACTAATTTTTAACAAATTCCAAAACTATAATAGTTAAATTTTCAGTTTAAAAAATTAATTTACAACCAAAAAAAGAATTTTCAACTAAATAGTTAAATCCAGTAATATGAAGTTTCTTTTACAAATAAAAAAAACACTATTACTCAATTTCATATAACAAATTTCCAAAAAAAAATTTAAGCACGCTCTCGAAAAAATTTCCTGACTTAAAAAAAAATTCCCTGACAATTCCAGGTTGTTCAGATGAGTGGATATCCTGTTAAATAATTGCAAAAGAGAGCAGCTATTTTTAACGAATCGTAATTTTATATTAATTTCTCGCATATTTCATGCAAAGAATATGATTGCTTATATATTTATACCATTATAAATAATTTTTTGTTCTTACTCTAACACATTAAAAATTATTTACGTGATTTAAGTCCTCTTTTATTGAATTTGAGAATCTTAAAATCAGTGGCGCACTTGAAAAGTTATTAAAAAAAATAAAAAATTCAATTTCTTATTGAATAAAAAAATGTAGCTTACGGTCATTTAAAAAAAAAAAACATCAAAATCCGTTGCAAAATGACTTATCGAGCGATTTTTGTCAAAAAAAAGGTGCTTTTTGGCACACTGTGTCAATGCTTCAACTTCCAAAAATACTTTAAACAACTTTAGAAATTTTGATGGCAGTTTTGCATCCAAACTTGATGCAATTAGTCAAGAACTGGTAACATGGAGCCTGTTTCGCCCCGAGATCCAATCCAGTGTCATGATGTTCCTGCTCCTCGTCCCGGAATTTCTGGATTGTTTCTAGTAATTCCTTGTCGACGGTTTCCTTATTTTCCATGAGAGATCGGAGTTGGTCGTTGTAATGTTCGACAATTACATCCTCGACGGCAACGGTGCAAGCCATCGCAGCTTTAGGACCCATCAGGGCTGTTCCAGCTCCCAAAACGAAACCGGCAACGTTCCAGATTGGCAGAAGGGCTGTTGGTCGAACTCTGTGTTTTACAATAAGCTCCTCAAATTTGGCCCTGTGCTTTTTTTCCTGCTCCCACATGTGACGGATTGTCGGTCCGACTGAAGAGTTGCCTGTAAAAATTCGTTTATATTAACACTCCCGGTGTCTATTCAAATCCTAAAAAAAAAATCCCTGACATTTCCAGATTTTTTCCTGTTATCTCAAGTTTTTTCTGAGTATAATTTTTCATAGTTCAATATTTTAATGTTTTTCAAATATTTCGCATTTTTTAAAACAATCGACTCGGAATATGTACATTATTTCGCGAGTTTATTATAGAAGTTTTTTTTCAGTTTCTAGGGATTCAATTAATATATTTAATTTAGAATGCTTTGCCAAATTATATTACAAGACAATCTTAAACATACTAAAATCATCGATTAATTAAATAATAAAATATTGAAAACATAATTAATCTTTTTTTTTCTTAATTTGTCTCTAAAGTCTATGTATTTGAATAATAATTCAAACAAATTTTTATTTTATCTTCTTATATTTTTAATTCAGTGCATACTTAGGTAAAATTAATCTCGGTACTATATTAAATTTAATTTAAACCGCTTCAAATTTATAACTTTCCAAGTAAAAATATTGCATTTTCAACAAAATAGATAAACTTTTCACCAATTAATTGAATTTCCCACCAAAAAGATTGATTTGCTACAAAAAAGGTGATTTTCAACAAAATATACGAATTCTCAGAGTTGAATTTTTAAGTAAAAAGGATCATTTTTCACCCAAATAGTTTAAATTGAAACTAGAAAATAAAACAAACAAATTTTGCACCAAAGTTATGAATTTTCAACACAAAAATCAATCTTCAAGTGGAATAGATGAATTTTTAACCAAAAAAATACACTTTTAACAAAAGAATTTAATCAAATGTTTTAATTCTCAGCGAAATAGTTTTATTTTTGACCAAAAAGATGAATTTTCAAATCAAAAGGTAAATTTTTAACCAAGAAGGTGAATTTTTAACCAATAAGGTAAATTTTCAACCAACAAGATTAATTTTCTAACACAAAAGATGAATTTTTAACAAAATACATGATTTTTTTTTTAGCAAAAAAGATCAATTTTTAGTTTAAAAAAATTAATTTTTAACCAAAAAGATGAATTTTAAACTAAATGATGAATCTGTAACTGAAATAGCTGAGTTTTTATTTAAAAAAATGCAACGTCGATTTTCAAAAAAATAGTAAAGCTTTTAACTAAAAAGACCAATTTTTGACTAATTAGTTGAATTTTGAACTAAAATATTAATTTTCAACCAAAAATAGAATAGTTAAATTTTCAGTTTAAAAGAAATTAATTTTCAACTGATGAATTTTTACATAAAATTATGAATCTTTAACTGAAATAGTTGAATTTACATCAAAAAAACGAATTTTGAACTAAAATTATGAATATTTAACTGGGATAGTAGAATTTCCAACCAAAAAGATGAATTTTTGACTAAAAAGATAAATCTTCAAATAAATGGTTGAATTTTAAACTAAAAAGATGAATTTTCAACAAGGATAGTTGAATTTCAAACCAAATAGATGAATTTTCAACCAAATAGTTGAATTTTGAACCAGAAAAGATTATTTTCAACGAAAAATGAAATACTTTTATTTTCAGTCTAAAAAATTAATTTTACACAAAAAATAAATAAATTTTCAACCAAAGTGTTGAATTTTAAACTAAAATTATGATTCTTCAACTGAAATATATGAATTTTTAACCAAAAAGATCAATTTTAACAAAAGAATTTAACCAAAGATTTTAACTTTCAGCGAATTAGTTTTATTCTCAATCAAAAAGAAGAACTTTCAACTAAAATGATGAATATTTAACGGGAATATTTGAATTTTTAAACAAAAGGATGAATTTTCGCACAAGAAAATTAATTTTCGAACAAAAAAGACGAATTTTCAACAAAATACACAATTTTTCTAGTAAAAACGATAAATTTTTAGTTAAAAAAGAATAATTTTAAACCAAGAAGATGAATTTTGAACTAAAAAAGATTATTTTCAACGAAAAATAGAATAATTATATTTTTAGTTTAAAAAATTAATTTTGCATAAAAAATAAATAAATTTTCAACATAAATAACAAATCTTCAACTGTAATAAATTAAATTTAAACCAAAAAGATAAATTTTTAACAAAAAGAGTCTAGCGAAAGGTTTTAACTTTTAGAAATTAGTTTTATATTCAACCAAAAAGAATAATTTTCAAAAAAAATACATGATTTTTCTAGTAAAAACGATAAATTTTGAGTTGAAAAAATTAAGTTTAAATCAAAAAGATGAATTTGTAACTAAAATGATGAAAATATAACCGAAATGGCTGACTTTTCAATCAAAAAAATGAATTTTCAAATGAGATTAATTTTTTGTAAAAAAAAAGACGAATTTTCTGTAAAAAAAGACGAATTTTTAACAAAATACATAAATTTTTAACAAAATAGTTGATTTTTTAACTAAAAAAAAAAAAAAAATTTTTAACCTTTCAACAAAAAAGATGAATTTACAACTAAAATTATGAATCTTTAACTAGAATAGTTGAGTTTTTAATCAAAAAGATGAATTTTCAACCAAATAGTTGAATTTTGAACTAAAAAATATTATTTTTAACAAAAAAATGGAATAGCTACATTTTCAGCTTAAAAAAAATTAATTTTTCACAAAACTTATGGATTTTCAACTAAAGAGATAAATCATCAACTAAATAGTTGAATTTTGAACTAAAAAAGATCAATTTTCAACCAAAAATAAAACAGTTAAATTTTCAGTTGAAAAAAAATTATTCTTCAAACAAAGTGATAAATTTTTAATTAAAATGATGGAATATTCATTTGGAAGTTATATTTTTACTAGAATAATTGAATTTTCAAAAAAAAATCAACTAATTCAACTGGAATAGTTACCAGTTAAAAAAAATGAATTTCCAACTAAACAAAAAAAAAACATAATTAAAATTTCAATTGGAATAGTTAAATTTTCAGCAAAAGAATTTTCAGCCAAAGAAAACATGAAAATTCTACAAAATACCTCATTTTTCAACCAAGGAGATGAATTTTCGAACACAAAAGACGAGTTAAAAAGAAATTATTTTCAACTGATGAATTTTTAAATAAAATGATGAATCTTCAACTGAAATAGTTGAATTTTCAACCAACAAGATGAATTTTAGCTAAAAAGATAAATCTTCAACTAAATAGTTGAATTAACTAAAAAAGATCAATTTTCAACCAAAAATGGAATAGTGAATTTTCAATTTAGAAAAATTAATTTTCAAGCAAACTGATGAATTTTCAACAAATAACGGTAAATCTTCAACTGAAAAAGTTATATTTTAAATGAATTTTTAACTGGGATAGTTGAATTTTAAACCAAATAGATGAATTTTCAACCAAAGTGTTGAATTTTCAACTCGAATATAAAAAATATAAAGAAAACAAGCCAAATATGATAAATAAAAAAAATGTTAATAAATAATAATAATTTTAAATAAATGATAAAATGATCAATCTTTAAATGCAGTAGTTAAATTTTAAACCAAATAGATGAATTTTCATACAAATAGTTGAACTTTAAACTAAAAAAGATTATTTTTAACCAAAAATGAAATAGTTAAATTTTCAGTTTAAAAAAAATTAATTTTCAAACAAACTGATAAATTTTCCACTGAAATGATGAATCCTTAACTGTAAAAGTTAATTTTTCAACTAAATAGATAGGTTTTCAATAAAGAAGATTAATTTCTACAAAAAAAAAAACGAATTTTCCATAGAATACATCAGTTTTCAACTAAAAAAGGTAAATTGTCAATGAAAAATTGAATAGTTAAGTTTTCACTAAAAAAAAAATTTTAGCGGAACTGATAAATTTTCAAATAAAATAATGAATCTGTAACTGAAATAGTTGAATTTTAAACCAAATAGATCAATTTTCAACCAAATAGTTGAATTTTCAACCAAATGGTTGAATTTTGAACTAAAATATATTAATTCTCAATTAAAAATGTAATAGTTATAGTTTCACTTTAAAAAAATTATTTTTTAACTAAACTGATAAATTTAAAAAAAATCTTCAACTAAAATAGTTGAATTTTAAACCAAATAGATGAATTTCCACCTAAAATGATGAATCTTTAACTGGAATAGTTGAATTTTTAAATAAAAGTGGTCAATTTCAACAAAAAATGGAATATTAAAATTTTCAGTTAAAAAATTTAATTTGCAACCAAAATGATTAATTTTCAACTAAAAATGATGAATCTTCAACTAAAATAGTTGAATATACAACCACATAGATAAATTTTTTATGAAAAAGATTCATTTTTACACAAAAAGGCGAATTTTCAACTAAAAAAAGTAAATTTTTAATAAAAAATTGAATAGATAAATTTTCAGTTGAAAAAATTAATGCTCAACCAAAGAGATGAATTTTCAACTAAAAGGATGGAATATTCCATTGGAGGAGTCACATTTTCAGTCAAAAAAAAAAAAACTTTAACGGAAAAAAAAAATTTCCCAACAAATAGTTACATTTTCAAACAAAAAGACGAAATTTCAAGTAAAATGATGAATTTTCAACTGGAATAGTTGAATTTTCAACCAAAAAGATAAATTTTTAACTACATAATGAATCTTTAACTAGAATAATTGAATTTTCAAGCAAAAAGATTAATTTTCAACCAAGAAGATTATTTTTCTACCAAAAAAGACGAATATTAAATTAAAAATTATCATTGTTTAACCAAAACTTGAAAAGTTAAATTTTTAGTTTAAAAAATTAATGTTTAACCAATTAAATAAATTTTTAACTGAAGTTAGGGCATATTCAACCGGAATAGTTACATTTTCAGCAAAAAAGTTAATTTTCAATCAAAAAGAAAAAAAGAAGAAAAAAGTTAAAATTTTAACTGAAATAGTTAAATTTTCAGTAAAAAAAAATTAATTTTCAATTAAGGAAAAAAAATTTTTCAACGAAATAGCTCATTTTTCAGCCAAAGAGATGAGTTTTTAATTAAAATAAAGAATCTTTAATAAAAAAAAAATAATTTTTATCAAAAGAGTTCAACTTTTAACCAAGTAATTAAATTTTCACTCCAAACAAGATGAATCCTGAACGAAAAATAAAGCAGATTGATATTTCAACTAAAAAAAGATTTTATGTTTTTATAAAAAATAGTTGAATTCAACTACAAAATGCGATTTTTTAACATGAGTTCAATTTTCGAGCAAGAAAGATTTTTCTGTTAAGAGACAGATAAATTTTCAAACTGTTGAATTTTCAACAAAATACATAAATCTACAAACATATACTTTTGAATTTTAAACTAAAAACGATCCATTTTTAACAAAAAATAGAACAGTTAAATTTCCAGTTAAAAAATTAATTTCAAACAAAAAAATGAAATTTCAACAAAATAGTTACATAAAGTAATATAAATATAAAGTTACTTTTACAAATGAAGAATCATTGTTATTTAATTTTATATTGCAATTAAAAAAAAATTAAGCACGCATTAATCTTTTTTCTTGTAAAATTCATCTCTTTCTGCAGAAAATTCACCTTTTTGGTTAAAAATGCAAGTGTCTTATTAAAAATTAATCTGTATCAATCGAAAATGAACTTTTTTGTTGAAAATTCAACAGCTTGGTAGAAAATTAAACTATGTGGTTGAAAATTTATGTATTCTGTTAAAAATTCTTCTTTTTTGGTAAACAATACATTTTTTGTTTAAAAAGACAACTGCTTGGTTGAAAATTAATCTGTTATAGTTGAGGACTCATGGCTTCTGTTAGAATTTAGTTTTTATTGGTTATATCCAACAGTTTTTGATTTTAAATTAAAATCTTATATAGTTCAAAACTCATTTTTTTCTTATTAAAAATTAATTCTTTTAACTACAAATGTAAATATTTTGTTTAAAATGCAACTAATTGGTTAAAAATGGACTTTTTTGTTGAAAATTCATATTCTCTGATTGGAAATTTAACTATCTGGTACAAAATTACATTGTTTTGTAGAAAATTTGTTTTTTATTGAAAAATAATTTTCTTAAATGAAAATTCACTCCATTTTTGTTTAAAAATTGACCTTTTTCAGTTTTTGTGATATTTATTTAAAAAATTTAAATAACATTCCCAAATAATAAAATTTCCGAATAGTTAATAATGTTACCGAAGTGGAAAATTCCCGACAGTTTATGGTATTACAAAATTTGAAAATTCCCGAGGTTACACAATTAGATTTTTTGATAAATATTATATTTTGTTCATTAGAAATACAAGAATCAAATATTTTTACAAAAAAAAAATTATTTTCAATGCTTAAAGTTCCTAAAATTATTGTTTGAATTAAAAATCACAATAATTGAAAAAAATGTATCCAAAAATTCTTTGGAATCTTCTAAAACAACTTAAAATCTTTACAATCCCTTGAAATCAAATTAAATTTATTCCCTAAAGTTCTCTAGAAATTCCTTAAACACCCATAAAATACCTTGAAATCTTTGGAAATCGTAAAAATCCATTAAAATATGTAGAAATAATTTCAAATTCCATGAATATAAATGAAATGAAATTTCTTTAAACAAATGTCACCTATTTAATAAGCAACACTCATTTTTTTAATATTAGGAGTTCTACACATTTTTAAAACCAAATCTCTTGAAATTCTTTAGAATCGTTTAAAATAACTTAAAATATTTAAAGTCCTCTGAAATTTTTGTAATTCCTTCATATCCCTTAAAACTGTTGAGATCTCTTAAAAATAAAATTTAATCATAAAAATCCATTCAAATAAATAGAAATCGTTTTAAATTTCTTGGATATAAATTAAATTAAAGTTATACATCAAATTTATCTAAAAAAAAACCATTTAAATAAAATGCGCGCGTTGATATCTCTGGATTTTTATTTTCTAACATTAGAAACATAACCTATTTGAAAATCCGTAAAAAAACATTGTTTAATATTAAGATTTTTAAAATTATTTAAAACGAAATCTCTTGAAATTCTTTAGATTCTTTTAAAATAGCTTAAAATCTTTAAAATCCTTTGACATTTTATTTTGTCCTTCATATCTCTCGACATTGTTAAAAATAAAATACCTTAAAATCGTAAAAATCCATTAAAATATGTAGAAATAATTTCAAATTCCATGAATATAAATTAAATAAAATTCCTCCTTGGGCTCATTTAAAAGGTAAGTTCTTTATAGTATTTTATTAAATTTTTAAGACAATTTTTTTTTAATTTTTCCTATATTTTCCCCCAGGATCAAATTTGGTGCAAAAAAGACGCAAAATTTCAAATAATGACTGCACTCACCACATGATTAAAAAAACCATAACAATAATATTTTTATAAATATTACTAAAATTGATTAAAATGTGACTGTTTGTACTAAGTTTGACCCCAGGGAAAAACCTAGGAAAGAAGATCTACAAATATCTTAATTTTTTTTAAATTACTATATAGAATCAACTTTATAATGAGCCTAAGAACTTCAAAAAATGTTAATTATTTCTAAACTGAATCCAATTTTTGGAAAACGTCGAAATTTGACTTTTTTTGCAATATCTTTTTATCAAATTGACATTTTGCCTTCATTACAAAAACGAAGGCACTTTAGCAACTGTTCGCAAAACAATAGAATAAAACTTAATCATCAATTCTTGTTTATTTTTTATATTTTAAGAGTTTCGTAGTTAAAATTGAATGTTGGACGTTAAAGAATTAAAATTTTTATTTATGCTGAATTCAATTTCTTAAATTTTAATAATTTTCGTTTGAAATAACCGATTTTCTATGAAAAACGTTAATAGAACATAAAACTATCCAAAAATTGCAGATTTTTTCGACTTATAATGATGATAAAGGTGAAAATGCTAGACCAAAAGATTATTAACTTCAGGACTTTTACGAATTTATCAATTAATGTAATAATAGTTGTCTAAAAATTACGAAAGAGCCTTCTGGAGAACCTTTACACCTAAGTTAGTGGAGATTTCAATTATTGAAATATTAATTTAGTATTTGACATCACAACATCACAACTTTATATTGCGAATTCTTTGGTGATAAAGTTAAAAATGTTTTTATTAATATTTCATGTCTGATAACATTTAAAAATTAGAGCCGCAACAAGCGTTCCAGGTTTCATTATTTTGATAATTTTCTAAAATCATTGTTTTATCTCAAAGATCTCACAAAATAGTTTCAACAAACTTGCAAATTAGAATTCTATTACTCAATTTTAATTTTTTGTCAAGAACTCCCAGGAAAAAAACAAAATGAGAAAATCCAACTATTTGTCGTTGAAAGTTCTCAATTGAAATGCCTTTTATTATATTTTTGGTTTAGGATTCATCTCTTTTGGTTAAAAATTCTACTTTTTGGTGTAAGATTGAAATATTTGGTTGATATTATTTTATTCTTTGAAAATTAAATTTTATAACTGCAAATTAAACTATTCTATTTCTCGTAAAAAATCGATCGTTTTTAGTTAAAAAGGCGACCATTGAATTTTTCATTGAGAATTCAACTTTTTGTCTGAAATCGCAACTACCTGGTAGTTAAAAATGATTTTTTTTATACTAAAATTTGAACTGTTCCGCTAATGCTTACAAATTTTTCGTTTTCAGGTAAAAATTCAAGACTTTGGTTGAAAATTTATGTATTTTGTAACAAAGTCGTCTTTTTTGGCACATAATTAATCTTCTTGATTGAAAATTCAACTACTAGTTTGCAAGTTGAATTTTTTTTAAAATTACTTTTACGTTGTTGTTAAATATTCGTCGTTTTGAATAGAAAATTCTTCCTTTTAGCTTGAATGTTCGATTATCCTGCTCAAAAACAGGTATGTTAAAAAAATATTGAAGTCTTTTTTATTGCTGTTCCACAACGCCGATTGAGTTGTTTGGAAAACTCGAAGAAAACAATTTTGCCAAATTGATTAGGAATTATGTTTCAATTGCAAGGGCAAATTTCAGAATGTTACAATTATGTGAATAATAAAACTGAGAAAAATGTCAGATTTATTAATGTGAAATTTTATTATTTAACCAAACCTAGAGTTGTATTTTTGCAATATTTTTTCAATAGGTGTGAAATACAATTTTCTAATATTTTCAGTGCATTATTTAAATTAAAATAATTATAATTGACAGCCAAAACTCACGAAAAAATTTCACCTAAAAATTGGCACTAAAATAAAAAATTTGTAAATGCTTGTTATTTCGACAAAATCCTGAAATTGTTGAACAAATTATTTACCCATTCATCTGTAACCCTACGATTGATGTCATTTGTTTTGTAAGAAAACCAAGTTAAGTAAATATTTTAAAACCCAAACTCAAGCGTATGGAGCTACGAAAGTTAACTTAGCCGAAACATAAGAATCAAAAGTAGAAAATTAATTTTTTGATGAAAATTTTGATCAAAATTAATTTAAGATTGACCCTTTTCAGTAACAAGTTCATGTATTTTCTTGAACATTAACTGCTTTAATTTAAAATTAAATTATTTTGTTGAAAATTTAATTTTTCTACTCAATAATTATTTTTTCGTGTGAAAAGATAATTATTCTGTTTTGAAATAAAAATTTATCCTTTTTTGATAAAAATGTATGTATTTTTTGAAAATTTACCTTTTTTGGCAGAAAATTAATCTTTTGTCAAAAAATCATCTTTTTGATAAAAATCTGAAGCCTGTTAGTTAAAAATTCAACTATTTCTTTGAAAACTCATTTTTTACTGAGAATTTATCTGTTTTAATTGTAGGTTGAAAATTCATTTCTTTGTTCAAATATTCGTTTTTTTTGTTTGCTGAGCATTTATTTTTGTAACTGAAAATTGATCCATTCTTATTTTGTCTAGAAATTTATCATTTTTATTTTAAAATTCATGTCCTTTGTCTAAAATTGGTCATATTCAGTATAAAATTCATATTTTGGGGTAAAATTTTAACTATATGATTAAGAATTTTTTATTTTTGAATATTAATCGTTTTAGTTAAAAGATTTACTTCATTGGTTGACA
>JAUELO010000230.1:380760-403195 GCA_032357855.1 Amphibolips quercusostensackenii | reverse complement strand
TGAAATCTTTGAATTTTTTTTAACATTTCTGAAACTTCTAAGAAATATTTTGAAATCCTTGCGAAATCTATGGAAATCTTTTGAAAGCTTTCGGATATCTTTGAAAACTTTCCAAAATTATTCAAATTTATTGAAAACCTTTAAAATCTTTGTAAAATCCTTTTGCGAAATCTTCAAAATTTTTGTGAAGTATTTAAAATATTTGGTCAAATCTTTCACATTTTTTTTAAAACCTTTTCTAAATCATTAAAACATTTGTGAAACATTTTGAAATCCTGTAAAGTATGTATCAAATCTTTACGAAGTCTTCATATCTTTGAAATTTTTTGAAATTTTTGCGAAATTTTTGCGAAATGTTTGAAATTATTGTGAAATCTTTTGAAATCTTTGTGAAATGTATGAAAGTCTTTTGAAAACTCTCTGAAATCTTTAAAATCTCTGGAAATATTCTGAAATCTTTGCAAAATCTTTTGAAATCCTTTAAAATCTTTGTGATATCTTTTTGCAAAATTTTTGTGAAGTATTTGAAATATTTGGTAAAATTTTTGAAATTTTTAAAAATCTTTTCCAAATATTTGGAACACTTGCAACATCTATGGAAATTAATTGTGAAATCCTTGCGAAATTTTTTTGGAATCCTTTAAAATCCTTCTGAAACCCTTGAAATATTTTAAAAAATTTGAAATCTTTGTCAAATCTTCGAAATCTTTGTGAAATCTTTGTAATCTTTTAAATTATTACTTAATTTTCGAAATATTTAAAACTATTTTGAAATCTTTTGTCAAACCTTCTGAAATCTTTGATGTTTTTTTCGAAATCTTTGCAACATTTCTGAAAATTTTGCAAAATGTTTTGAAATATTTACCAAAATCTATTAAAATCTTTTAAAAACTTTCCGAAATCTTTACAATATTTTGAAATCTTTGTGAAATATTCATATTTATTGAAATCCTAGCACTTTAAATACAAATTACAGGGTTCCTTTTTGTCTCAATATATACTTACAAGTATATGTGAAATCTTCGAAATCTTTTAAAATCTTTGTGATATCTTTGAAATCTTTATAAAATCATTAATACTTTTATAAAATCTTTAACATTTTTATGAAGCTTTTTTGAAATTTTTGAAATATTTCTAAAACTTTTGCGAAATCTATATGTAAATCTTTTTGGGATCTTTTCGAAACCTTTGAAATGTTTGCGTAATTTTTTAAAACTTTTCTCAAATCTTTGATATAGTTAAAATTTTGTTGGAATTTTTTCAAGAAGTTTGAAACATTTCTCAATTTTTTGTGCAATCTATGGAAATCTTTCTGAAATCTTTGAAATATTTTTGAAACTTTTACAAAATATTTTGAAAGTTTTGCGAAATCTATGGAAATCTTTCTAAAATCTTTTTAAAAACTTTCAAATATTTGCGAAATCTTTTGCAATCTTTGTGAAATCTTCGAATTCTTTTGAAATCTATGGATTCCCGGACATTTTTACGAAATTTTTGAAATGATTGTGACATTTTATAAACGTTTTAACAAATCTTTGAAACCGTTGAAATTTTGATGAAATCTTTTTGAAATGTTTGAAACATTTTTAAATTTTTTGCATAATCTATCAAAATCTTTTTGAAATCTCTGAAATATTTTTTAAACTTTTACGAAATCTTTGAAGTCTTTGTGAAATCTTTTATAAATCTTTGTGAAATTTTTCGAAATATTGAAATTTAATTTGAAAGCGTTTTAAAGCTTAAAAGGGAAGATTTCGCAAAGATTTCAAAGATTTTAGAATATTTCAAAAGATTTTCATGATTTCTGAAAGTTTTCAAACGATTTCCACAGATTTCGCAAAAGTTTCATGAGATTTCAAAGATTTCACAATAATTTTAAATAATTCGCAAAAATTTCAAAAGATTCCGAATATATCACGAAGATTTCGCAAAGATTTGAGAAAGATTTTAAAGGATTTCAAGAGATTTCGCAAATGTTTCAAAGATTTTGAAAATATTTCAAAGATTTGACCAAATATTTGAAATACTTCACAAAAAATTCAAGGATTTCGAATATTTCGTAAAAATTTCAAAGATTTCAAATAGATCTCTAAGACTTCAAAATATTTCGAAGATTTTAAAGGATTTCGTAGAGATAACAGAATTTCCAAAGATTTTGAAGATTTAACAAAAGATTTCACAATAATTTTAAAGATTTCGAAAAAATTTCAAAGATTGCAAAGATTTCGACGATTTCGCAAAGAATTTACAAATATTTTCAAGCATTTCAAAAGATTTTTGCAATTTTTCAGAATTTCCTAAATTTTTTTAAAGATTTCAGAAATATTTCCATACGCCTGAAAAAGATTTCGCAGAAATTTCAGAAATGTTTCAAACATTTCGAAACAAATTCAAAGATTTCGAAGATTAAAGATTACAGGGAAGATTAAATTTTCATTTTATTGCAAAGGATAAAGAAATTTTAATTTTCAAATTAAAACTGGAATTTAAAAGCATCCTAACTAGAAGATAATTCAAGTGTAAATTCCGTCCAAATTGAAAGATGTCCAGAATTTAACACACAAAAGCAAAATTTGTAAATACTCGAAATTGAAAAGCCTATACAATATTTTGGTGATTAATTTGGACTGTTTTTTGAATTTTTTGGTTTACCTAAAACCGCCATTTGTCCAGCATAAATCCTATCAGCTCCCAATTCACCAGCATGATCAACTCTGACGATCGAATCGACCAGATGACTCGCTTTTGTATTTGCTGTTGCTGCTGCTGAATTTTGTGTTGCATCAGTACTCGCCAAACGAGTCAAAGTTCTTTGTCCGAGTCGCAACATTTTGTTTCTTATTCGTTATTCTGAAAAATAAAAATAAATTAGGAATAAAATCGAAATTAACTTCAATCAATAATTATTTACTAATTTTTGCCTCCTTTCAGGAATCTGTTCGGATAAATGTCTGAATGGGGGAAAATGCGTGCAAAAGGACAATTGTGAATGTCCTAAGGGATATTATGGACTCCACTGTGAATTTTGTAAGTATAAATATCATATTGATATTTGAAATGCATGCAATTTTTTGAAAACAAGATAAACAAAAAATGTCAGGTAAAGAAAAGGTTAAAAGAGTAAAGCATAAAAGGTACTTGCCAACTTTACCAGGTTGTGGTCCAAAAATTATTACAATATGCATGGGAAATAGAAAAAAACTAGGTGCAAATATGATGAAAACAAAACGGAAAACGAAAAAATTTTAGTGCGAAAAATTTGGTTAGAGTTTTGATGTTTATTAAATCCAAACAGGTTTTTTTTTGGGGGGGGGGGGGGATTTCAATGGGATATAAATGTTAAAACTAATTTTAAAATTTTAATAATTAAAATAAATTTCAATTCTCTATTTGAAGTTATGTAAAGCAAAAAGATAGATCATCTCTTTGAAGGACATTAATTTTGTTAATCTTTGTTGGCTTTCTAAATTCGAAACGTAATAAATTTTTATTTGTGAAGATTTAAAATTTTAAAGAAGTTTCAAGATATTTCTAACTTGAAAGCATGTGAATTTTGAAAATTTCAAATCCTGTCATTTTAAATTAATAGAACTTCAATAACGAGCTTCCAAAAACCTCAAAATTACTCAATCTATAACTTGATTTATAACATTGACAAAAAAGCCCATTTTAATTATTAAAATCAATTTTAGAAAAGAACTCTAATTGTAAGTAATAAAAAATAGTTGAAGTAATAATTGATTATTTATTTATATATATATATATATATATATATATATATTAATTTGCATATTTGTATTGTATGTTCTGCTTTAAACAAAAGTCGTAATTTTCAATAAATTTTAATTTACAAAAGCTCATTCTATTCCTTGAAAGGTTCCTCACAATTATTTTTTTCACATTCTTATAAAAATTATATGATTTAAAAATTACAAATACAATTATTTTTAGAAAACCATTTTTCAATAAATAAATAAGATTTAATAAACTTGCAACAAATATAGTTATAAAGAATCTTTTAGGGAATAGAATGAGCTTTTATAAATTAAACTTTAATGCAAATTACCACTTTTGCCTGAAGCGGAAAAAAGTTCAAAATATACAATTCACTATATTTAAATAAAAGTTATTACTTTAATTATTTTTTTATTATTTACAATCATAAAATTTGTTCCAATAACCAATGGGCCTTTCTTTGTCAATTTTATAAATCAAGTTAAAGATTGAGTAATTTTTAACTTGACTGTGTACCTAAAACATCCTTAACTTGAAACATCCAGAGATTTAAAATAAAACGAATTTAACAAAATTGATAGCACAAAATTAGAAATAAAAGACTAAACTGGAAAGCATCTTGAATTCGGAAATACATAAAAAGGTTATAAATTCGAAAAAACCTTCTATTTTAAAGAGTCCAAAATTTTAAAGGACAATAAATTGGAAAATTTACGAATGTTTGACCAAGTTTTAGCTTTAAACTCATTAAAATGTTATAAACCTTATAATTTTTTTAAGGTTCGTCAATTTATAAACTCTCAGAAAATATTAAAAATTCATTGGACAACATACGAAAATTGATACTACTCAACAGTTCCATATAATGTTCTTGAAATGATACCTATTCTTCTTTATAATATTGCAGAATAAATAGAAATTTTAATTCAAGGATAATAAAAAAAATTGTTATTATTTTGTTCCCGGGACCAACTTCCCTTATTTTTCAGTCAAGAAGGGAAAAATTCAACCACATTGTTGAATTTTCTATTTTTCTACCAAACAGTTTAATTTTCAGACCAAAAATATAAACTTTCAACCAAGAAGATTAGTTTTCTTCCAAAAAAGACCAATTTCCAACCAAATAATTGAATTTTTAACTATAAAAGATTAATTTTTTTTTGAAAATGGAATGGGTAAATTTGAATTTTTTTAAATTAGTTTAAATTTCGACCAGGTGGTTGAATTTTCAAACGAAAAAAAAGAACTTTCAACAAATAAATTTTGAACCAAAGAGATGAATTCTGAACCAAAAATATAATATTAGACTTTTAAATTAAAAAGAAATAACTCAGATAAAAAGGATGACTTTTCTACAAAAGATGAATTTTTAATTCAAAATGAGGAATTTTCTACAAAAAAACGAATTTTCCACCAAACAGTTGAATTTTCACAAAATAAGTTAATTTTCAACCAAATAGTTGGATTTTCTACCAAAAATGTTAGTTGGATTTTCAACCAATCTGATGAACTTTTAACTAAAATGATGAATCCTCAACTGGGATAGTTGAAATTTTTATGAAAAAGAGGAATTTTCAACCATAAAAATTATTTTTTTATAAAAAAGACGAATTTTTCACGAATTTTTCAACCAAATAGTTGATTTTTTAAGTAAAAAATGTCAATTTTCAGTCAAATAGTTAAAATTTCACTAAAAAAAAAGATAAATATAAATTTTAAGATCGAACAGAAATCTATTTTCTTATGAAAAAATGTTGTATGCTAAAAAAGAATGACAAAGAGATAGAATTCAAAAATAGAGTTCCAAACTACCTTATTTTTAGCTCATCAGAGACAAAAATAACAATTCGAAAAAACGGGAGAAAATAAATTTTTAACCTAAAATAGAATAGCTCAATTTTTTCTTAAAATTCGAATGATTCACAAAAAACGTATTTTCAGCAAAATAGTTAAACTTTCTATTGGAATAGTTCAACTTTTAGATAAAAAAAATTGATTTTCAACAAAGTATTAGTTACATTTTCAACCAGAAATGAATTTTTAATTAAACTGATGAATCTTCAATTAAAAGGATGTATCTGCAATAAAAAAAAATTATTTTTAATAAATGTGTTTAACTTTTAACCAAGTAGTTTAACTTTAAAATATGTAAATGAATCCGTAACCTGATAAACACAATTATATGCCCTACGACTTCAGATAAAGTATAAATCACTTTTCTAAATTGACCAAAATTATTTAAATAATGAAAACTTAAATTTTACTGCGATCATAGATCAGAGATGAATTTCAAACCAAAAATATAATAGTAGACTTTTCAATTAAAAAAATGAACTTTCAACAAAAAATACTTTGGTTCCATTGATTCAGTTCGCTTTTATAAGTACTTAATTAATTCAGCTCGTTTTTAAGGAGCAAAAAGAGGAATTTATTTAAAAGTGGGAAAAGAGGGGAAAAGGGGAAAGAGCGTGTCTGTAATTTGAAAGTGTTTGAATTTTCAAAGCGTCTAAGTAAATAAATTAATAACAATGTTCTTTGTTTCAGCAAAGTGTGTAATTCCCTGTCTGAATGGAGGAAAATGTAAAGGTAACAACGTCTGTCGATGTCCCACAGGTTTTAAGGGCGATCATTGTGAAATTGGAAGACGTTCACCACAACGTTCTGCCTGCACAAGGGCTTGCAGAAATGGAACTTGTCAGCAAGACAATACCTGTTTATGTGAGCCAGGATGGTTTGGAAAATTATGCAACAAGAATAAACCTTGGGCTTGAAAAACGCTTCGGATTATTGAATTGCTTTCGACCGACTGGAAAGAAAAATAAAATGGAAAGAGAACAGAACGAAGATAGAAAAGAGAAACAAAGAAATAAGACTCAAAAAGTGAAATTGTGAATGCAGAAAATACTCTTTTATGTATATAAGTATCGTGTTACTTATTAAGTTTTGGTCTTTCATGAATTTTGGCTCGTGTTGTTAATTTTTAGGGACTTTTTGTATATTTTCTCGACTGAGAAACGAAAATTGTATAGTGAGAGAAATTTTCTAGATATTTTGTTATTTATAAACCATCTGTACGATTGTTACATTTGGCGAACGTGATTTTAATTAGTATTTTGAAAATTTTGTTTGTTTTTTTGGGAGGGAAAAGTGGAAATGAAGAAAATTCGTAGTCCAATCGGTCGGTACCGCGGAACATAATGCGAATGTGTTGGGTTTTGTGAATAATCCCACCCCAGATGTGATATGTAAAGTTGCTTTACACCATTTTATAATATAATTATTATTATTGATATTCTTTTATATTGTTAGTTTTATTTTAATGATTGTATAAAAGGAATACAAGTATTTTTCTTGTAATATAAAATGCAGAGTGGTTTGTTTTTTATTTATGCCCCTCGCGTCGAAATTCAAAAACACTGTAAAGTAATAATTTTATTGACAAATATAGTCATTTTTACACTAACTTTTGACAATAAATTGTGTTTTAATAATTTCAGCCGTTCAACAATTTTTGTGATCATTATAAAACATTTTTTTCAAAGTGATAAGCTTTATTTAAAAATTAGGATCCTTGAAAGGATAATTAACTATTATATTCAAAAATCTATCCCAGTATTGTTCCTTTACGCTAAACACAATTTAAAAATTAACTAAAAAACAAACAAACGCCCTGCGAGGACATTTTTTTGACTCACGCAATTTTTAAATTAAAATATAAAATCAATATTAATACAAAATTTGTGTAATTCATAATCTCTATTATCTAAAATAATAGAAAAACAATAACACAATATTTTTGATAATTGATGAAAATTGATGTATTGAATCAATAATAAAAAAAATAAATATTGTTTATTAATTAATAAAATTAATAATATTCATCTTATATGATTAATAGAAGATATTACTATAATGAAACTAATAGAATTTAAAGAATAAAGCAATCTAATTCTTATTAAATATCGAATAATAATTAAATTATTAATATAAATATTGCTATTTAGATAATTATTAAAAAAGGTAAAATTGTTTAAATGGTTATTAAAAATAAACAATTAATTAAAAATAAACAACTTCAGATTTAGTGTGTGTGTGTGTATATATATTACAATATAATAAAAAATATAAATATAACCTACTATTGTTCAAATATTGTAAATATTCTTTGAAATCTAATGATTTTTTATTACCAATCTTAATTTTAGACAAAAACCTTAACATAACAAAACAAAAAAATGGTCGAAGATTGTAAATCTTCTTTAAAATCTAATTTTTTAAATTAAAAATACCAATTTCAAATTACAATGAATTTTGTTTTAAAATGCCAAATTCTAAAACGCTGTAACATAACCTAAAATTGTTTTTAAAAATTATGAACCTTTATAATCTAATGATTACTAATATGATATGATATCGCAGTAATTAAATAATTTCTTTAATTATGAATGGTTACAATTTTAGAGTTCTGAAATTTCATGTTGAATCCTAATTTTCCCATTTTTTCCTTAGAAGTCTTAATTTTGCAATTGAAATTGAAGTAGATGAATTTTGAAAAGTATAATTAACAGTTTTAAAATGGTTACACTTAAAACGATTAAAATTTACTAAAAATAATTGAAACTTTAAAGGGTTTGAGTATAAAAATGTTTTAATATCACAATTCTTGGTGACCACAAACTTTTTCAGTTTTAAATGAAGTTCAGATTCGTGTAATTTTCAACGTTCCATAGTAAAAATTTTTTCATTTTTATAGTTTCCCATTTAAAATTGCATTTTATTTTAAACATTTTTTTATAATAATTAAATATTATTGGTTTATAATTAAAACTTTTTCATTTTGAACGGTGAGAATGACGGGAATTTATTTTTTGATTTTAGAAAAATTCGTCAAATTATTTTTAATGTTAAATTATAATTTTTTATCTAATAACAATTTCAAATTCTAGAAGATTTTACTTTCAAAACGTTAATTTAGTTTTTCACTTTTAAAATGTCAAATTTTGTTTTTCACTTTTAAATGGTCAAATTTTGTTTTTCACTTTCAAATTGTCAACTTTTAATCACTTCAAATTAAAAATTATTTAAGGTAGCTGTGCCGAAAATCAGATCTTCGAAAAAATAGTTTTTCGATGATTTTGAGAGACAAAATAATATTACTGATGATGTAATTTCAAATTAAAAAACATTACTTTAAACGAGAAAATTTTAAAACTTACAACAAATATTTATTGCAAAAATGTTTTTTGCAACTGAATTTTTTCTTGCTATCGATTCTTACGAATTTTTGAAAAGTTGTTCAATTTCAATAAGTAATGGCTTATTTTTTCAGGGAAAATATTCTCTAAAACTCTACTGTTGACAATTTTAAAAATAAATTTACCTATGGCTGAAATGGTTGAAACAATTTAAAAAAATATATTTTTTAAACAAATAACTATATTTGAATATTATTTACATATTTTTAAAATTGGAAATAGTAAGGTTGTACAGACTGATTTTCCAGAAAAAATAAGCCGTCATTGATTAAAATTCAATGAATTTTAAAAAATTGGTAAAAAAAAATTAGAAATTACAAAAACTACTGTTAAAATAATTATTTTTCGTAAGTTTGAACATTTTTTGATAAAAAGTAAGAACATTTTTTTAAATCCTGAACGCTTTTAATTAGAAATAATGCTATTTCAATTTCTATGCCTTTCAAATAATCCAATTTTCAAAATTTTGAACTTTTTGAATTATAAATGGTAAAATTTCAATTCCTTTTAAATGAATTTGTCCAATTTTTAAAATTTTAATCGCTTTTATTTAGAAATGATATAAAAATCAAGGAAAAAAAAAATTCCGATAATTTCCCGGTCCACAAAAATTTGTTACGATTATTGAAATTTAAAGATTCGAACTCTTTGAGCAAAATATTTTTTCATTTGAAGTTATAAAAACTGAACTGTTAAATAACACACTCAAAGTGGACCTCCTTTGAATTTAAAACTTTTACAAATAAAATTAAAATTTTTTAAAATTCAAATGCTCAATAATTTACATGCATAAAATGGAAGTTTTTAACACATTTCAATTTAAAAATATTAAATTAAATGCCTTTAAACTGCAGAATAAGTTGTTTTTCTTACTTTTAAAAATTGTACACTTCAAAGAATAAAAAAAATATAAACCTACGCTATAATTTTCAATGCCCTAAATTAAAGAATAAATCAACAAGTTTATAATTTTTCAAAATTATATCATTTTTGTCAAGTTTAAGTTAGAAACATTAACATAAACTATTTTCTTGAAAATTCTTTTTTTGTTGCCGAATATTAATGTTTTTAACTTGAATTTTAACTATTCTGTGCATGACAAAAAATGTATCTTCTTTAGTTAAAAATTCAACTATTTGATTAGAAATTAATTTCATTTTTAAAAACCTAAAATAATATGTAGATTGCTGAAGATTTCGAACCAAAAGTTTAAACGCTTTTTTGGAATTTTGAAAACTTTCAAGAAAATAAAAAAATTTACTTATAATTTCTAGGCAAATTATAAATAATTTTTTATTTTTAAAACATAATGATTTTTAAAGAAAATTTCAAAAGCTTTCTAAATATGTCAAAAAAATCTGAATTATTTTGAGGAAATTTTTTTTATTTTCAAAGATTTTTCAAAATTCAAGAAATAATTCGTGTCAGTTAAATAGAGGTTTGAAAATTATTCTCTTGAAAGAAGTTTAATCTTTTTGGTTTAAAATTAAATTTTTTAGTAGAAAATATAACTATTTTCTTTAAAAACTATTTTTTCAATTTAATTTTTTAACTGAAAATTTAAATATTCTATTTTTTGTTGAAAATGGATCCTTTTTAGCTGAAAATTAATTTTTGTTGTGAAAAATGCGTATTTTTGGTAAAACATTAATGTTCTTGGTTGAAAATTCACCCTTTTGATAAAAAGTTCAATTACTTAGTTCAAAATGATTTATGTCGTTGATAATTCATATTCTCCGATGAAAAATTCAACTATTTTGTTTGAAAATTCATATTCTTCGGAACTTTTCCATTGAAAATTAAAAATCTTTTTTAGTTAAAATATAGACTATTACATTTTTGTTAAAAATTCAGGGTTTTAGTTTTAAAATTGAACATATTGGTTAAAAATTTAATTACTTTGTGAAAATTTCATTTTTTAGACGAAGATTCATAATTAAAAAAAAAATTATTACCAAAAAAAAAAACAATTTTCAACAAAATAGTCACATTTTTTACCAAAGAAACTATTTTTCAACGACAATGATGAATTTTTAATTTAAAAAAATAAATTTTGAATAATTAATTTCCAAATAAAAAAGATAAAATTTAAACAAAAAATCAGTCATATTCTCAGTTAAAAAAAAATTGTTTGTGGCAAAAAAGCAAATTTTTTAACCAAAAAAACGAGTTTTTAACAAAATAGTTAAATTTTTAACCAAAGAAATTAATCTTCAACAAAATATATAAACTTTAAACAGTAAAAGACAAATTTTCAGCCCAAAATGGAATACATTAAAATTTTAGTTATAAAATTAATTATCGAAAAAAAAGAACTTTAAAAAAAAATGAATTTTTCAAACAAAAAGATTATTGACCTGAAATTATGAAACTTCAATTAAAAAATTAAATTTTCGATCAAAAAGATGAATTTTTTTGAACATGAAGATGATTTTTTTTACCCAAAAGACGAATATTGAACAAAATGCATGAATTTAAAAAAATGCAAAAACTGAATTTCCAACTATAATGATGAATCTTCAATAAAAAAATGAATTTTGAACGAAATAGTTGAATTTTCGAACAAAAAGATGAATTTTCAACCTAAAAAGATAAATTTTCAACCAAAAATGAAATACTTCTATTTTCAGTAAAAAAAAATTATTTTAAATTTAAAAGGACGAATTTGTAACAAAATAGATATATTTTTAACCAAAGAAATTAATTTCAACAAAATACATAAATTTTCAACTAAAAAATATACATTTTCAACCACAAATAGAACATTCAAATTTTTAGTTACAAGATTAACGATAAAAAAAAGAATTTTTAACAAAATATTTTAATTTTCGACCAAAATGATTAATTGTGACCTCGAATGATGAAACTTCAACTACAAAAAAAAATTTGTACCAAATAGTTTAATTTTTGACTAAAAGATGAATTTTGAATCATACAGATTGATTTCCTACCAAAAAAGACGAATATTCAACAAAATGCATGAAAAAAATGCAAGAAATGTCAACTAAAGAAGATAAATTTTCAACCAAACATGAAGTAGTTAAATTTACATTTGTAAAAAAATTAATTCTCGACAAAAAAAAAAGAATTTTCAACATTATAGTTAAATTTTGTAACAAATAAATGATATATATATATATATATAGATACATTGCTAACTCAAGAAATTCATTTTCCACAAAATACATGAATTTTCAACTAAACAAGATACAGTTTCAACCCAAAATGGAATAGTGAAATTTTTAGTTACAAAATTAATTTTTAACAAAATAGTTAAATATTCAAAAAACAAAAAAAATAGTTTTTTCATCAAACAAAGAAAGATGAATTTTTAACAAATTAGTTCCTATTTCATCTAAGTAGTTAAATTTTCAACGAAAAAATAAACAGTTGATATTTCAACCAGTAAGATTTTAATTTAAAGCCAAAAACAGTTGAATTCAACCAATGAAGATGAATTTTCAAAAAGATTACTTTCCAGTCAAGCAGTTGCATTTTAAGTAAAAAAAAATTGAAATTTCTACAACCGATAATTTTTTAAACCAAAGAGACAAGTTTTCAATAAAGAAAGATTTTTCAATCCCTAAATAAAAAAAAATTTCATTAAAAATGTGGCATTTTCATAACAAAAGGAGAAAATCGTTGAAATTTGAACAAAATATTAAAATTGTGTGTTCCGTCCCTATGTTTATAAATACATAATAAAAAATAATAAGAAAATAAAAAAATACATCATTCGACCTCAGAAATTGTGAAGAAAATTTAATTCCGCGCCAAAAAAAACGCGAATTTTCGTTTCGGCCATAAAAAATCAAGACATGTCACAAAAAATCAGGACGTCTGTTCACCTTACTCGAATTTATATTCATAGTAAATTTCCGGTTTTATTTTTATTCCCGGCTATTTCCCGGTTAAATGTTTATATTTTTAATATGAGTAAGTAAAAATACAGAGACATGAACACGCTTTGCGCCTGTCCATTTTCTGCTATAGTCTCGAATTATAAAAGAAAGAGTAAAAGATACACCTAACCTTCAAAAGAAAGGCCGGGCTTTAAATATACATTTAATAGTTTAAATTCACTGATTCACGCCCTACACTGCCCTACACGAAATAAACTGTACCACTCGAATCGATTTCCCACATCTCCCAAATAAATAGACAGTATATCCCAACCGGAACCACCCCCAATCAATCGATACCCCTACACCCCTTACACCCTCCGGCACCCAAACAAATCAATAAAAGTTTCAAACCTCTCAAAATGCAAAACTCCAATATAACAATATTATATAACAAAATGCTCGGCAATTTTTCTATTTTTCTATTAACTTCTCGAAAACACTCAACTCCAAACAATACAAATTATTATCATTATCAATTACCTCCAAATAATGAAACGTCATGATGCAATTTCTAGTTCAGTTGGTCCCAGTTGAGGTTAGGTCCTGGTCACGTGTTTCACGGACCAATCAGACACTATGACGATCGCCGCCATGACGCTACGCCCCAACCAATCAGCTTATTCCACTCTCTTCTACATCTCTATGGCGTTCGTCAATCCTCGCTCGCTGCTCTCGACCAGGACATTTCTGACGAAACCGGTAAGTTTTTTCTCGACTTTTTTACTCCCTCGACTCCTGGTGCATCCTCCTCTCAAATCTCAATCCTCTCGACTTAACCGTTTTCCGAAAAAGCCTCCGATTTCGCATCGTCTGCTCCCCGCCGATCATACGCGCAGGCTCCATTAAAATGGCCGCCCCGTTCATTTCGCTTTCGCGCCTTTCGTTGTGGTGGTACTCGTGGCGACGATGATGGAGGTCCGGGCCGCCGCCGATCGATACGAAACGCCAAGCGGCCATGGTGACGTTCAGGGCGGCTTGCGTCGTGCGTCTTGCTCGTCCTCCTGTTGTTGTTGTCGGCGCGTCGCGACGCCTCCTCGGCACTCGAAACTCGTGAACGTCTTCCCCGAGGTATCGCGCACCAGGTCTTCGCGCTGAGTATCGATGACCACGAATCGCGGTTATACAACACTTGTGAATTGTGTGCGGACTCCGGGTGGCCGGGGCGTGGTAGATCTGCGGCGTGAGGACAAGAAAGCGGGCTTTTTGTGCAACCGGAGAATAAATAAACGAGACTTGGGTGCTGACCGGGACTTGAGCGACCGACTTCGGCCAACGAGACGACGAAAGAGACCAAAGGTGCGTACGCAACTCGCGATTTTCACTGGGCCTGCTCCACGCCGCCCTCGGTCATGAGCCTTGCGGATTCTCGACTTTTGCGATTTGCCCTGCGCATTTTCGCTAAGAGCACGTTGTGTCCGTTCAAGGTTTGTCATCTTTTCCCTCTCCTAGGTGAATTTCTCGGAAGGAGAGAAGATGGACGTGGGGTTGAGTTTTCCCAGGAGGAGGCTTACAGGGTGCTTTTCGGGCATCGACGGGGACCTCCGGGTAGCTCTAGGTTTACTTCGGGCCCCCTTAAAAGCGTAGAGCTTGAGAACCTTCCCTTGGAAATGGGAGGCGTATTTTCTGTCTAGTTTAGTTCATCGTGGTCGGTTTTCGAAATCGGATTTATTTGGTTTTGATTTGATTTTTTTTTTGTTTATTGGCATTTGATTCGGTTTGTTGTATAGAGAAAACAGAGAGAGAGGTTTGGGAAGGGGATAAAAAAGGCTTCGATTACTTCTCATTCCCCTTCTGGTGGTTTTCCCCTCTCCCTCCTGCCACCATTTTACCCCACCCGGCAGTTTACTTGAGCGCCTTCCTCTTCGACTTGGTAATACCGGTAATAACCCGTAATACCGGCAGAGTTGAGAATTAGCACGTGCGTTTTGACAATATGAGAATTTTTTTTTTATTTTCGATCCTTCTGTATTGAAAAATAAAAATATTAGATATTATTATATATAGTATAAAATAATATTACGGTTTAATGTGCTATTTTTGAATATTTTTTAAACTATATTGGATCAAGACTAAACAAATTATTATGTTTGAAAAGTAATTCTTTTTGGTTGAAAATTCATCTATTTTGGTCAAAATTGCATTTTTTTAAATTAATATTGCAACTTTTTAATTGAGAAGTCACTCCTTTATTAAAAATTAATTTTGTTGGTTAAAGCTTTATTTTGTCAAAAATTGTTTTTTTTTCTTTTTTTTTTATGAAATTTATTCAGTTTCGTGTTTTTTTTTTAAATTATTTTTTTTACCTGAACATTTAACCTCTATTTTTTTCGAAAATTAATGTATTTTGTTGAAAATTTATCTTTTTCGCCTGCAAATTCAACTATTTGGCTGAAAGTCGCTCCTTTATTAGAAATTAATTTTGTTGGTTAAAGCTTTATTTATTTTGTCAAAAAATGTTTTTTTTTCTTGGTTAAAATTTATTCAGTTTCGTGTTTTTTTTTTAATTAATTTTTTTATGTGAAAATTTAACTATTCCATTTTTGTTTGAAAATTAATGTATTTTGTTGAAAATTTATCTTTTTTGGCTGAAAATTTAACTATTTGGCTGCAAGTCGCTCTGTTATTAGAAATTAATTTTGTTGGTTAAAGATTTATTTATTTTGTCGAAAATGTTGTTTTTTTCTTTATTTAAATTTATTTAGTTTCGTGTGTTTTTTTTTTTTGTTTGAAAATTAAGTTTTTTTATCTGAAAATTTAACTCTTCCATTTTTGTTTGAAAATGAGTGTATTTTGTTGAAAATTTATCTTTTTTGGCTGAAAATTCAACTATTTGGCTGAAAGTCGCTCCTTTATTAGAAATTAATTTTGTTGGTTAAATATTTATTTTAGCGAAATTTTTTTTTCTTGGTTGAAATTTATTTAATTTCGTGGTTTTTTGTTTGTTAAAAATTTTTTTTTTACTGAAAATGTAACTGTTCTATTTTTTGTTGAAAATTCGTGTATTTTGTCTTCTTTGATTAATTAATTTTGTTGGTTAAAATTTATCCATTTTGGCGGATATTCGTTTTTTTAAATTGTTTTAATTCGTTTTTTATGTTGTTTAAACTGAAAATTAAACTGTTTTACATTTTTGGTTAAAAATTCGTCTTTTTTTGTAGAGAATCAATCTTTATGGTTGAAAATTCATCTTTTTGGTCGAAAATAAAACTATTTGGTTTAAAATTTAGTTTTTTAATTGAAGATTCATCATTGTAGTTAAAAAATAATTTATTGGTTAAAAATTAGTGTTTTTATGATCAAAAATAATTTTTTAAACTCTGAATATAAATATTTCATTTCGGGTTGAAAATGTATCTTTTTTTGGTTTAAAATTTATATATTTTGTTGAAAATTCATCTATTTGGTTCCAAAAATTTAGTTTTTTAATTGACGCCTCATCATTGTAGTTAAAAAATAATTTCTTCGGGTAAAAGTTAAACTATTTTGTTTAAAATTCATCTTTGTTGGTCGAAAATTCAACAATTTGGTTCAAAATTCGTTCAGAATTGAGAATTCACACGTGCGTTTTTATAATAATAATTTTGTTCTTTTTATAAATTGAACTACTTAGTTTAAAAAATAATTTTTATATATACAGTATTTTTGTTGAAATTCCGTTTTTTTTATAATTAATTTTTTTTACTGAAAATTTATCTTTTTCATCTTGGTTAAAATTTTGTTTCGTTGATAATTTAACTGTTTGTTTAAAATTTTTTTTTTGTAGGAAATTTATCTTCTTGGTTGAAAATTTTACTGTTTCGTTTAAATTTTATTTTATTTGATTGAAAATTAATTTTTTTACTGAAAACTGAATTATTCTATTTCAAGTTAAAAATGTACCTCTTTTAGGTGAAAAATGGTTAAAGATTAATCTATTTTGTCAAAAATTCTTTTTTTTTTTTAATTGATTTAATTTCCTATTTTTTTTTTTTTGTTTGAAAATTTATTTTTTTAGCTGAAAATTTAATTTTTCCATTTTTTGTTGAAAATTCATGTTTTTGTTGAAAATTCGTGTATTTTGTTGAAAATTCCTCTTTTTTATTGAAAATTAAACTACTTAGTTAAAAGTGGAACTATTTTGTTAAAATTTCATTTTTGTGGTTGCTGATTTATCATTTTAGTTAAAAATTCATATTTTTTAATAGAAAATTAATGTTCTTGATATTAATCTTTTTTTCAATGAGAGTTTTCTTTAGTTTCATTCAATTGTTTTTCGTTAAAAAAAAATTTTTTAATTGGTTGAAATGTCAGCTATTGCATTTTTTTTTTTTTTTTATTCAACTATTTATTACCAAGTCACTCCTGTATTAGAAATTAATTTTGTTGGTGAAATATTTATCTGTTTTGTTAAAAATTCGTTTTTTTATCGTTTTAATTTAGTGTTTTTGTTGTTTAAAAATTATTATTTTTTAACTGAAAATTTAACTATTACATTTTTGGTTGAAAATCCATCTTTTTTTGGTAGAGGATTAATCTTTATGGTTGAAAATTCATCTTCTAGGTCGAAAATTCAACTATTTGGTTTAAAATTTAGTTTTTTAATTGAAGATTCATCATTGTAGTTACAAAATAATTTCTTGGTTAAAAATTGAGATATTCTGTTGAAAATGCAACTGTTCGGTTAAAAATTTAGTTTTTTAATTGAAGATTCAACATTGTAGTTAAAAAATGTATTTTAAAGATTCAAATTTTAAAGTTATGCAACCTTGAACAATTGCAATGGAAAATTCTTCAATTTTATACATTTACATTTTAAAAGGTGTGTAATCTTCAATGTTTTTTTTATAGTTCAGCTTTGAAGATTTACCATTGAAAATTAATTAATTTGGAATGTTTATCGTTAAAAATTATATTTAGAACGTTTTTTTTTTAATATTTAATTTAATATATTTACAATGGAAAAATATTCAATTTTTAAGATTTGCAATTGGAGACTCTTCAATATTAAAAGTTTATAATAGATAATCATGCAATTTTGAGTGCTTTTTTGAAATATTTCAAGTTATATAGATTTAAGATTAAAAATTCTTTAAGTTTAAAGATGTATAAATTAAAATTCTTTGAATAATTTTGAAGATCGAGAGTCAAGAGTTTTCGATTATAAATCTTCCAAATTAAAGATATGTCAAAATCATAAAAATTACAGAATTTGTAATTATAACACTTAAAACTTGAAAATTTTCTAACTGGTAATTTTTGAAAATATAGAATTGAAAGTTATTAATTCTAAAGGTATGTAATTCTTGACTTTTTTTTGAATAGTTTAATTTTGGAAATTTAAAATTGAAAAATCTTCAATTTTAACTATTCTCAATTTAAAATTCTTGAATTTTTAATATTTATTAATCTGGAGTGTTTATAGTTTAAACTTTTTTTTGGAATATGTAGTTTAATTTGAAAGAACTAAGTGTGAAGTTAAATTTTATTAAATTTTTTTTTATCTATTGCATCGAAAAATTATATTTGGGAGAAATCATTTTACCTCAATGTGTATTTGACTTCAAGAATTTTTTATGCAATAAAGGTCGAAATGGTTTAAAATTTATATTTGATTTCTATAAAATTGTTATGCTTTTAAATTTAGAATGAATTCAAATTTCAGGAGTTTTGAATTAATATGATTTAAAATTTCTAGGCGTTTGAAAATTTTTAACATGATTGAGAATTTGAAGTACTTTCAAATTACATTTATTTTTCTTAACAAGAACGATTTAAAATACTTAAAAATTGCTGCAATTAAAATGCGAAATTGCTTAATTTTCAATTTAACTTTGGAATGTATTAATTCTGATGATTTTCATAAATTTTAATATTTTTATTTTTGTAATCTTCTAAGTATAAAATTCATAATTTCGGAAATTTAATAAGTTTCAAATTTTCAAATATCATAACTTTTGAATTTAAATTGTATAACTTTGAAAGTAAATAATAAATATGAAATTGTAATGTAGAATATTAAATATTCAAATAAAACACTTGTAAATTATTTAAAATTGTTAGATTTCTAGTCACCTTGGCCTGCATTTCGCTATTTAAAATTTAAAGGTCCTATATTCTATGTTTGTACAAGGCAGAACATAAAATGTTCGATTAATAAATTACTCCAGCGTTAGTTTTGTCACTCAACGACTCGAAAATTAAAAAATGTAAAGTATTTTTACTTTGAAAGATTCCGCATTTTAAATATTCTTCTTAAATTCCTAATTTATTTAAATTTTAGTTCCTTAAAAAAATTGATTTCAGAAATCTTCAGCGTATATTTTTAATTTAAATTCTCTTCTTGATTTTGTAGTACATAATCAATATTTAAATAGTAGTATGCACAAATATGAAATTTAAAATATTAAGTAGATTCTGTCTGAATTTAAGCAGGTTCAGTGTTCTCTAAAGCGTCGTAAACATCTGCCCTAGTCAGCTGACCATGTAGTAGAATGGTAAAAATGTCCCGGGGGGTCGAGGGGAAAATTATTGGGGTGCGGGACAGATGTTGGGGTTTGACGTTATGACTCAACCAAAAGAGGAATGCTTTCGCCAGAATTTTAATTAAGAAACATCCCCCAAGAAGCTTTTTCTATTTTCAACTCAATGCAGGATGCAGTCTTTCCCCTGATCCCCTGCGTTTCCCCTTTTTTCAAATTCGCCTTTTTCCCCATTCTCGTAAAAGTTCCCCGTTTTCCCCTTTTCTCTTTAAATATAGGATTTTTGGAAATACAATTGTTCGTTTCAAATCTAAAAATGAATTTAAACTTCTAATTTAAAAAGTATTCATTAAAAAAACTGTTAAACGTCCAGTTTTTAATGTTTATAACTTTAAGTTGATTAAAATAATATAACATTTACAGAATTATTAATTCTTCAATTTAGATAATTGAAAATGATAGCGTGGATTTATATTTTTTGACCAGGAATCTTTGAACGGTTCAATTTATTTAAAAAAAAAAAGAAATTTTGAGGTTAAACTGCATTTCATTTAAATTTATTTAATTAAAAAGTTGATTACGGTTAATGGATTTCAGGAATAATATTTTTGGCTGAAGATACTGGGTAATTATTTGAACAATATTCATTCTTTAAAATAATTTTTCCCTTGTAAATCACGAAAAGTTATTTTATGCGCGTTCAGAATCTTTGAAACTAAATGTTTAAAGTTTCAAAAGTTATTGTTCGAATTTAATTTAAAATAACAATAACTGAAAAATATATATTTATGGATGACATTTTTTCAGTTATTGTTATTTTTAATTCAAAAAATAATTTTAGACACTTTAAATATTACAAAATAATTTCTTAATAAAAATATTTGGTTATACTGTATTTTCAATCAATAAATGATTATTATGAACAAAATTAAATTTTTTTAATTCGGCAATTTTATTATTCGGAAATTTTGCAAATTCGGTCATGTTATAAACGGTCGAAAATTTTCTGTTTTCCAATTATTGTTTGAATTTAAAATAACAATAATTGAAAAATATATATATTTATGGATAAAATTTTTTTTCAGTTATTGTTATTTTAAATTCAGACAATAGTTTTAGACACTTTAAACATTAAAAAATAATGTTTTCATAAAAATATTTTGTCATTGTGTTTTCAATCAATAAATAATATTCATTAACAAAAATTCAATTGTTTAAATTTGGGAATTTTTTGTCGAGAATTTTATTATTCGGAAATTTTCAAATTCAGTAATATTATAAACGATCGGGAATGTTCCAATTTGGTAAAACAAACTATTCGGGAATTTTATTATTCTGAAATTTTATTATTCGGGAATTTTATAGTGTCAGGAATTTTAAATCGTTCTTGATTAGAAAAATAACTTCAAAATTTTCAAACATCCAGAAATTTTAAATCACATTAATGCGGAAGCTCCTGAAATTTAAATTAATTCAAAATGTAAAAGCATATCAATAGAATTTCATAGATCTTAATTATAAATTGTAAAGCTTTTCGATTTTTATTGTATAGAAAATTCTTGAAAAGTGAAATTCACTTTGCGGTGATTTTCCCCAAATATCATTTTTCGATAAAATAATTTTCAAAAATTTAATAAAATTTTACTTCGCATTTAGTTCTTCTAAATTAAAGTACATATTCCAAAAAAGATTTAACTATAAACACTAAATTAATAAATTTTTGAAGAAAAATGAAATTTTGCAGTTTAACTGCAAAGTTTAAAATTTGAAATAATTCAATTTTTAGTGATTTAATTTGCATTTCAGTTTCTATTACTTGAAATGAAAAAATGTTCAGCTTTAAGAATTTTCTATTTTCAATGACCGTGAAAAATTTGTGCGAACCAGAAAATGATCGGGAATTTTTTTCGATTAAAACGGCCTCCCTGTATGAAATACCAAAAAAATATTAATATTAATTATATATTTTAATTAAAAAGTTGCGCGACACAAAAAAAATAAAAAATACATTATTAAGCTTAAAATTCCAAGGGCTTTAAAACATATTTTTCAATTGCTTAAACCATTTTTGTTGTCTGCAAATCATGAATAATTATTATCGTGATAAATGATACAGTTGATGAATTTCAAGAATAAGAATACCGCTCGTGTGTTTGTTTTCTATTTTAGTAAAATTTCTAGTTTCTTACTAGATTAGTGTTGCTTATAATAATTTTTGTTAGTACGCTGGTATTTATAAAAGAAAAAAAAATTATCCCCTTGCTTTTGAAGAAAGATTCACGTCTTTTCCCTGCGATTGAATTGTGATGCATCTAGTAATTTAAAGTAGTCTGGTAGCTACATAATAGTCAAACTAGTGTATTTTTATAAAAAGTTTTGAAAATGCAAATATGTGAGCATATGTATGAAAAAAATTCATATCACGAATTTAAAACATTTGCTGTGTGTGTTTCAATAATGATTTTGCAATGCAGAAATATTTTTGTTTTTATATTTATCTTGCATTTGACTACTGCTGTATATGATATAGTTTAACAGTTGGCAGCGCTCAGGCACCTTCGGCTGTCCATCCCCCTTCCCCCCAATCAGAACCGCTCGGCCGGCAAATGTTGCCGCTTTTGCGTCGCAAAAGTAAACAAGAATTATTGAAGTCACTTTTCAAATTTTATTATTGCAAAAATGGATTCAAAGTGTGATCGACTGAAAAACGGTCGTTTTTGTGAAAAACGAAGAATTCGCTTGTGGCAAAAAATGCGTTGAGGTTATTTCCAAAGTAAAGAAAGAAATGCAACGAAATAAACAAAGTGATCCTTGTAATACTGGCACCAGAATTGGCGAAATTTCGCTGTTATGCAGAGATGGGTTGTGACGCGTCACCCGAGGTTTTCTACGTATAATACATAAACGACGTAATATACGTATAAAAATGTATAAAACCATGTATAATACATGTCAAAGATGGTGGACCTATTTCGCCACATAACATAACCTCTTGTTTGTTAACTGTTTGTTAACTGTAACTGTTTGTTATAACCATCATAACTAATAACATAATAAACAATCTGATACAGAAATATAGGTC
>JAUELO010000230.1:345925-356366 GCA_032357855.1 Amphibolips quercusostensackenii | reverse complement strand
AAATATTTCAATAATTTCAAACGATTTCAAAAGTTTTCAACCAAATCTAGAATATATTAAAAGAATGTAATGATTTTGAACGAATGAAAAAAATCACAAGTATTTTAAAGATTTAATAAAAATTTACAAAAGAAAATTCATATATTTAGATTGAAAATGCCACTGTTTTTTTAGGAAATTTGAATTTTAGTTTGAAAATGGAACTATTCGATTGAAAATTCAATTACCTTATTCAAAAATCAAATTTTTTTATTAAAAGTTTAAATATTGAACCAATTTGTTGAAACTTTATTTTGTTTGTTTGAAGATTTATCTCTTAGGTTGAAAATGGAACTATTTTGTTGAAAATTGATATTTTTTAGTTACAAATTCGTCTTTGTTGGTAAAAAACTATTTTTTGTTTGTTTGAGATTCATATTTTTGGGTTAAAAATGCAACTTTTTTACAAAAAATCGCCTTTGGGCTTGGAAGTTCAACAATTTTTATTAAATTTTCTTACTTTCTTTACTGAAATATTTTTATTTTTTAACAATTCGGTTTTTTTTATCAGAAAATTTTTATTTCGAAGTTGATAATCGAACTACTTTGATAACATTTTTTTTGCTGAAGATTCATTTTAATTGAAAATTAAATTATTTTGTTGAAACTTCGTTTTTTTTGTATAAAATTAATATTTTAGGGTTGAATATTCAACAACTTCTTCGTAAAAAAATTTATCTGGGTTGAAAATTTTTAGAGAAATTTTATGGAATAATAATAAGAAGTAAGGAAATTGTTAATAGATTTCAATAATTTGTAAAAGGATTCCAAAGAATTTAAAGATTTTCGTTTTTTTCTTCATTTCCAAGGAAAGGGATTTCCAAAGATTTGAAATATTTTCGGGTGTTTTTAAAGATTCCGAAGAATTTTCAATAATTTCAGGGTATTGCAAAGGGTATTTTTAAAATATCCGAGGTTTTTTCAAGAGCCTTAAAAATTTTGAAGGGTTTTCAAAAGATTTTAAAGAATTTTAAATATATAATATTTTCAAGGCATTTCCAAAGATTAAGCAAAATTTCATAGGGGGGTTCCATTAAATTTATTCACAAGAATTAAGGGATTTCCTAGAACTTCAAATATTTTGAAGCGATTTCAAAGATCTTGGCATATTTCTGAAGATTCCAAGTAATTATCAAGAGTTTTGAATAATTTCGAAAGAATTCCCCAAGATTTGTTCAAAGAATTTGAAAAATTGTAAGAAATTTTGAAAGATTCAAAGGAATTTTTTATGGATATTGATAATTTGAAGAGATTCAAAGGGTTTAAAATATTTTTGGGAATTTTAATTTTTAAAATGTAAGATTTTAAGATATGAAGCTAAGAGCTTCCAAATATTTGAAGAGATTTTTAAATATTTTGTTTCAATTTATTTGATTTCGTTTGGAATCCATCCTGACTTCTTATTAGTTTATCCTGAATTCTTCAAATTTGTTTGAATTCTTTGAAATTCTCTTGAATTTTTTTAATTCACTTGAATTCTAAATTCACTCAATTCTACTCAATTCAGTGGAGTTTTTTAGTTTTATTTTAATTTATCATTAAGTCTGTTAAACTAATTTTGAATTCTTAGGCGTTTTAGGATGTTGTTTTTATTTACCTTAAATTTTTGTAAACTCATTTCAAACTTAATGAATTCAATGGATTTTTTATATTTTTGAATTTTTCCAGTACACTTGATTTTTATGAATTTATTCTGAATTCGTTATAATTCACCTGGAATCCTTATACATTTCATCATATTCTTTTGAATTCTTTTCAATTCTAATTCGAAAATTAATATTTGTTACCTCAAGACTTGACAGTTACCTTTTAAATAAAACGCCCCATAATTTTCAATTCAAGGTTTTAAAAATCTTGAAAATGTAAGTTTTCAAAATTAAACCATTTTTTTTTAATTCGCCCAAAATTCAACAGATTCAGAATTAAGGATTGCGACTAGAAAGTGAGCATTCTAAAATTAAATTAGATTTTAAATTAGTGCATATCGGTATTTAAATTAAATTAAATTTTAAATGCTTGTAACTTAAAAATGAACCATGTAACGATTTCAATTTGATATTTTACAATTTTGAGCCTTTCAATTTGGTATTAATTAATAATGAATAATCCATCAATAGGATAATGATAATCGAGAAATGTCTAGTCGACTTTGCTCTTTCGCTTGAATTGCGTTTTAATTTTAATTTTTGCGTTTGGTGTTTAGTTTCCCTTATTTGAGTTCGTCGCTCTTTATTTATTTATTGGCATATTTTTTTCACAGAGGTTTCATAGTTCTTTTTTTCATATTTCATGCTTCATTTAATTTTATTTTCGTCGACATTTTCTTTTTTTTTTTTTTTTTTTTTTTTGTTGGACATTTTAGTTTTACTGAACTAATTTGGTTATTTCGTAATTGACAGATGCAGTACCCAACCGCTGTTCTCCAGACGATAACCAATCCGGACGGAACCGTTTCCCTCATTCAAGTGGATCCTAGCAATCCCATCATCACATTACCGGATGGAACCACCGCACAAGTTCAAGGAGTCGCCACGGTGAGTCTTAGTTTCGCATTTTTGTCTCTTTGCTTTTTTTAAATTAAAAAAAAAATGTTCTAGATTTTTTACTAATTTTTGTTTAGATTTCGCGAAGATTAAAAAACAGAAATAGTTTTTAAAATATCCAAGAGACTTTTACTAAACAATTTGTTATTTAAAATAAGAAGAACTCAGGGTGGCCACTGAATCGGAAAACTGGAAGTTAGCCTGGAATTTTGAGCAACGGGAAAAAGCCGGGAATTTAAAAAAAATGGAAATGGTTTAGATTTGTTTTTAGTTTTGCAATAAATATTGTCTTGTTCTTCGTAAAAAACTAATTGTGCTCAGTGTTAGCAACCATTATTATTTATATATAACGTATCAAATCTAAATTTATATAATAATTTGATAATAATTGACATAATAAAGTTATAATTTAGGGATAGTCTAAACTTTTCACAAATAAATTGAAAAAACGCTTTTCTAGAAGAATTGATTTGAAGTTAGAGAGTCTTAAAATATAAAATTTAACGACTTATGTTCATTTCGGGGATATAAAAGTATAAGCAGAATTTTCACTGCTGTTTGTTAAATCACAAACTTCAAACTCTATTTCCCTTTTTCTAAAAAAGAATTCCTCTTTTTTCCCCTGTTTTTAAGCAAATTCTCCTTTTTCTCGTTTTTTTCGCTTAAATGATAACTGAATGATTAGAACCGAATAAGATAATCCAACTATTTATGGTTGAAAGCTAATTCTTTTTATTTGAAAAAGTCTACTATTGAAAATTGTTCCTTTTGGGTGGTGATATTTTTATATAAAATTTTATTTATTAATTCATCAATATTAATTGTTTACAAAAATAATTTCTTCAATATCATTTTATTTTTGAATATAAAATTGATTTGGTAGAAAAGTTGTCTTTTTTGGTTGAAAGTGATTTTTTTTTAAATAAAGTCGACTATTATATTTTTGGTTAAAAATTCGTCATTCTTTTGTGGTTATAAATTCTATTTTGTTCAAAATTTAAATATTTTTTTTAAATTCAATTATTTTGTTAAAAAGCTATTTTTTGGTTGAACATTCATCTTTTTGGATATAAAAGCCTCCTTTTCGATTGAAAATTCCTTTTTGGGTAGAAAATTCATCTTCTTTGGTTCAAAATTCATGTTTTATGGTTAAAAGTTAATTAATTAACTAATTAATCTTCTTAATTAAAATATCTACTCTTATATTTTTGGTCCAAAATTTATCTCTTTCAAAAATTCAGCTATTTTCGTAAAAAGTCATCTTTTTTGTCGAATATTGAACTGTTTTGTTCAACATTCGTCTTTTTGGATACAAAATTAATCCTTTGTTTAAAAATCCATCTTTTTGTTTGAAAATCCAACAGTTTGCAATTTTTTTTTTTTTATTAAAAAATCTTTTTTAGTTGAAAATTCAACTCATGTGGAAAAGTCGTCTTTTTGGTTAAGAATTCAACTGTTTTTAATTCAAAATCTTTTTTTTAATAAAAAAATTAATTACTTGGTTGACAGTTCTCTTTTGAAAAGAAACTCGTTGAAGAAACTCTTGTTAAAAATTAATTTGTTTGCTTGAAGATTTATGATTTTAATTGAAAATTTATCTCCTGTTGAAAAATAAATTATTTTGTTGAAAATTATCTCTTTTTTTTTGACTGAAAATTAATTTTTCATTTTTACTACAAATGTTACTATTCCAGTTAAATATTCCATTATATTACTAAAAAATTCATCTTTTTGGTTGAAAATTTGATTATTTTAATTATTTTATTTGAATTTTTAAAAAATATAATTTTTTTTTTAAATTCCTCTGCTTGTATAGAAAATCCTCCTTTTCGATTGAAAATTTTTGTTTTGGTAGAAAAATCATTTTTTTTTTTAAATCGAAAATGGTTCTGTTTTGTTGAAAATTTGTATTTTTGGATCGAAAATTCATCATTTGAAAGAAAATTTATGATTTTTGTTTAAAAGTAAATCTCTGGAATAAAAATTCATCCGTTTTCTGAAAAAAATCGTCTTATTGACTTGAAAATTGAACTATTTGGTTAAAAATTCAACTCTTTTGTTGAAAATTCGTCTTTTTCGATAGAAAATCCGCCATTTTGAATTGAAAATTTATCTTTTGCTAGAAAACTTATCTCTTTTGGGTGAAAATTCATTTTTCCGGGTTGAAAATTCAACAGTTTTCTAAAATAGTCATCTTTTCGGCTTAAAAGTTCAACTATTTAGTTAAAAATGCAACTATTTGGCTTAAAAAAAACTTTTTGGTTGAAAAGTCTACTCTTTACTTAAAAATTTATCTTTCTTGTTTGAAAGTTCAACTATTTGGTTGTAAGTGCAACAGGATGGTTCAACATCATTTTTGTTTTGTTTTGGAAATTCAACTATTTGGTTTGAAAATTCATCTTTCTTGGTTAAAAATTAACTTTTTCGTTGAAAATTCATCGTTTCGGGTTTGAAAGAATTTTTTGAAATTGTTCTTTAGCTTGAAAACTCAATCTCTTTTGTTGAAAATTCTTTTTTTTAATGCAATATGTATATTTCTATTTTTCAAGTTAACCTTAAAAAAATGTAATTTTAGACCGAGAAAACCAGGAAATAGCCTGGAATTTTTTTTGAAGATTGAATGGCCACCCTGTAATAACAAAAACTTGATCCAAATTTCATATCTTGGAAATATTTTCAAAAACTAATAAATTATTTAGTTATTGTCTGCATGTTTTTGTTGTTTCCTTATGTGTTGAAACGGCTTTTATGTAGAAAAAAATAGGATAAAAATAAATTAGTACAATAAAGTACAAATTCGGATCTTTAGGCTTTGATAAATGAAATTGGAAAAAAAAGTTGCAAGTTTACAAATGCCGGGGTATTAGAATGAAGTTTAAGAAAATGAAATGATGATTTTCATTTAAAATAAAAATCTTTATATACCTAAAAGTCAAGTTTACGTGAGGATTATTTCCGTGGAATCATCCACTTTTTAATATTTTTTCAGGAACTAGAAAGATGTATGGCGACCAAATTCATCATTGGGTTATAACATCGATAATTGTATTTTATTAATTAGATGTAGATTGATTTCTGTACAGTTGCAAAGAAATATAGACTTATTATTTTACAATCAGTAGAGTATGTTTTTTATTTTCGTTTACACTCAGAATCACGGATGTCGAATAAATTTATTCTCCGTTTTTTATTTATTCTTGAGTGTTGTAACATTAGTGATGAATTTGGAATTATTTTATCGCATTATCGGAGAGTAGAATCTGTTCGATGTTGGTGAAATCGCGATTTAAACGGGCGTTTTTTTAAGCGGTGATAAAACTATTAATTAGTTGGCAGGTTTATTTACTGGGAAGTAAATAAATTTTTTTCTAATTTAGCGTTTGTCGTAGTTTTAATTAACTTTTGCTTAGAGGTTTTGTATGAATTCAGTAAGGAAAAGAGTTTCTTTTTTCCCATTTGGGAATTCGTTTTTACAGTGTCTAAATACAAAATATTTACTTGGCTGAAGTTAACTAGCGTGAAGAAATATTATTAAAAATTTTTAGTAGAAAATAATTGCTTTAAACCAAAATTTAACATGCGAGCTTGTTCTTTTTTTCAGAGTTGAGCATGAATTATTTAAATTAGAAATTATTTTATAGATTACGTTAGTATTTTGCGTTTTAATTATTGTCGTATTTTTCACTGAAGAATGCATGTTTTCTTGTGTTTTTATTTTTTCACGTGTAATTGTATATATTTTTTAATGCTTTCATTTTTTAATTTAATTGTATCCAAATACTGTAATTTTATAAATTTTAATAGATGCTTTAAAATTTCAAGATTTTCCAAATTTGAACAGTTGAAAGTATAAAGGATTTCAAAATTGTACGCTTTTTAATTCAATGGTTTTAAATGTTTGACGCTTTCAATATTTTTAAGTTCCAAATTTGAAAGCATAACAATTCTGATACCTTAAAAAATGTAGATACTTTTTTTTACACATAGATATATCTATATATAAACCAAAAATATTTTTTTTGTGTTTTGATTATGCATCCAGAATTTAAAAATTTGTGTACTATTGTATTTTTAATTATTTTTGCGAATGAAAAACATTTTAAGTCGTACGATATAAAAAAACGGACAATATTTGTGATTTCTAAACAAAGACATCTAAAATTTTTAAACGCTGCAAAAATGTGCTTTTGGTACAAAGTGCTTTACTCAGGTATTTAAAACAAATTTTATTACTTAATAGGAATGTGGAAAGGGACTTAAAATTAACAACTTTTTGGCAATATTCCTGAAAATTGAAATTGTACAATTTTTAACGATTTAAATTTGAAACCATAACATTTTTAATTTGTTATTCTAAAATTATTTAATTTTTATCGATTTCGATGTCGGAAATTATTTAATTGATAAAGGTTCAATATGAAATTACACTATTTTAAACATTTTAATTGTTTTGATATGACGTCTTTACATCTATAATTTTAGAAATTTGTTAAATCTAAATTTGAATATGTACAGTTATAAATTAAAAATTTAATAATATACAGTTTCAAGTTTCTGATTTTGTAATTTTCAATTTAATTTTCTAGTACTTCATCAACTTGTTCAATTTAAAATTGTTTATTTTTAAAGTTAAATTTAAAATTAAACCCTAAAATCGTTTACGTACTTTTAAAGATATCAGATTTCAAGTTTCTTAATTTTAAAGGCCTTTAATTTTTAAATGAATAAAAAAATACTCTTTTTAATTTTTGGACAATTTCAAATTAAAGGTGTTGAAAATGTGGCTTAAAATGTTTTAAATCAGATAATTAAAAAATTAGAAACTTCGTATTTAAACAATTTTTAATTTGAACATTTAAATTTTAACAATTTGTATCTCAAAAATAAAAAATTCCAAATCTGTAAAAATAAATCATTTTTCAAATTGAAAAGTTAAAAATTTTGTAAATTAAAATAGAAATCGTTCAAAATTATAGAATTTCGAATCGAAAGCCTTTAATAGTTGAAGAGTTTTAATTTTTATGTTCAAAATTTAATAATTTCGAATTAAAACTGTAGAAATGATACAATTTGTAATGAAAACATTCATAATCAGACAATGTTAAATTAATCATTTAAAACTGGAAAAATTCTAATTTATCGATTATCATCAATATAAATTCTTCAAAATTGAAGTGATTAATTCGAAAGGACCATTTAAGGAAATTTTCAAATTATGCGATTTTTCAGGTACTGAAATGGTTTGATTTTCGAAGACTCAAAATTGAAAATTGTACAATTTTTAAAAGTTGAATTTGAATTACTTTTAAGTCGCTTATTTTTGAAGTTCAAATATTCAATCCGAAACACTAAAAATTCAATAAAATTTAATTCTTTTTCGGAATTGTCAAATTTAGGCTCCGAGTTTTAGTATATTAAATTAAAATTTTGAAATCAACTCCCTTAAAATTTGAAATTTTTCCGAAAAGTTTTAATGTTTGCAAAAAAATTTTGAAAGTAAAGAGTGTGTTTTTTATCTCGGATAATAAATATTTGTACTCTGGTAGTATTATACAGGGATCACAGCGGTTCAGTAGTTCAATTTTAGGTAAAAAAGGGGGATTTTTCGGGAAAATAGTGATTAAAAGGGGATTTTATTTATTATTTAAAACTTTCATATCAAATTTGGGTATCTCTTTAGCAATAAGTTTTCTAGTCATTTTCTACTGATAAAAGTACATCGGGAAAAGATTCAAGATTAAAAATTAGATAGAGTTGAAAATTGTTTATGTTTGACATTTAAAAAAAATGTATTCTTATCAGCAGATACTATTTTTTTCAGTTTATTCTCTTCGGTTGAGAGTTAAATTATTTTGTTAAAAATTAACTTGCTTGTTGAACATTTATATTTTCGGGATGAAAATTCAACAATTTGGTTGGAAAATAAATTATTTTGTTAAAAATTCGTCTTTTTTGGATTAATTCAACTATTTTTTATTTTAAATTAAAATCAGTTACTAATTGATATCAGTAAACATATTTTACTGATTCAGATTTATAGAGAACCAGATAGTTGCATTTTTAACTAAAAAGAAATTAAATTCTATCAAAAGAGATGAATTTTCAACAACAAAATTAATTAGTAAAAAATAGAGGCTTCTTTATAGCTTTAATTCAGTCAATAATTGATTTTAGTAAAAAAAATATGACTGATTCAAATTTAGAAATTTTTACCACGAGGTGAACTTTCAAACGAGAAAGACGAATATTGAAAAAAATAGTTGAATTTTTAACCAAAAATGAATTTCAGTCAAAAGTAGTGACACAAATTGCAACCAAATTATTGAATTCTCAAGCCAAAAAATACGCTTTATGTACAAACCAGTCTGATTTTTTTGTATTGGAAAATATGCATTTTTAACAAAAATTTTAATTTTTAAACAAATAGTTGAATTTTTAGCTAAATAGATGAATTTTCTACGAAGACGATTAATTATTAACTTTTATGGTGAATTTTGGACTACAATAGTTCAATTTGCCCTTGAAAAAATTAATTTTCAAAACCAAAAAAAAACGAATGTTTATAGGAAACAGTAACATTTTCAACCAAAGAAATGAATTTTTAGCAAAGTAGTTCTAGTTTGAACTAAGCAGTTGAATTTACAAAAAAAAAGATGTATTATGAACAATACAATATAATAGTTCGTATTTTAACCAAAAAATATTTCAATTTTAAATAAAACTACTTAAAACCATCAAAAAGAAGAACTGTTGAACAAAATAATTGATTTTCCAACTAAATTGTTGATTTTTCAACCAAATTGTTGAATTTTCTAACGAAATATGTGAATTCTCAAACAAAAAATGAATTTTTAACATAATAATTAAAATTGGAACCAGAAAAGATGAATGCTCAATCAAAAGTATATAATAATAAACTTTTCAACCAAAAAGAATGAAATTTCAAAGAAAATAGTTGGATTTTCAGATAAAAAATACAAATATTTAACAAAATTGATGAATCCTCAACCAAAACAGATAAATTTGAAAAAAAAGTTTCTATCAAAAAAGATAAATTAAAAAAAAAAGATCTTTTGGTCAAGAAAATAAAGTTTCCACCTACTTATTGAATTTTCAAGTCAAAAAGACCAATTTTCTACAAAGCAGTTAAATTTTAAACAAAAAAGTTCATTTTTAACGTAATAATTTAATTTGGAACCATTAAAGTCAGACAATAATATATAATAATAAATTTTTCAACTAAAAAGGAAAAATAGTTGAAAGTCTTTAAAGCCTGCAATAAATAATTAGAAATTTTGATTTATTTTTAATAATTTTAAAATATTAGCACAATTTTTGATTCCGGATTTTAGTGTGTTGAAAATTCAATAGTTTCGTTAAAAATTCATCCCTTTTGGTAGAAATTGGATCGTTTTTGGTTAAAAATACAAGTTTTGGTTGAAAATTAATCTGTTTTGGTTGAAAAATCAACTATTTTGTTCAAAGTTCGTATTTTTTTTGTATGGAATTATTTTTTTTTTTTTCTATTAAAATCGTTTTTGGTTAAAATATCAATTATTACATTTTTGGTTAAGAACTCATCTTTCACGGTTGACAGTTTTATTAGTTGATTAGAAATTTAATTATTTTCTTTAAAAATCAACAATTTCGTTAAAAATGTATCATTTTTGGTTAAAATTCAACTGTTTTTTTCAAGATTTATAATTTTAGTCAAAAATTCATATCTGTGCTTGAAAATGTAACTATTGTCTTGAAAATTCGTCTTTTTGCCTTGAAAATTCAACAATAATTTGGTTGACATTTTTTTATTTCTTGACTGAAAAGTTTTTTTTTTTAAATCAACTGTTTTGTTAAAAATT
>JAUELO010000230.1:307283-319628 GCA_032357855.1 Amphibolips quercusostensackenii | reverse complement strand
TTCATAATTTTCTACGCTTTTTTCATATAGCCCCATGCACCTTCCTATTTTCCTACGATAATTTATATTTTCCCACGCCCCTTCCTTTTTTTCTACGCTTTTTCTCATTTTACTACGCTATTTTGTATTTCCCCACGACCGTTCTAGTTTCCATACGCTTTTTATATACTTTTCCACACTATTTAATATTTTCCCATGACTTTTCTTTTTTCTAAGCTTCTTTATATTTTCTCACGCTTTTTTCATGTTCTCCCGCGCCCCTTACTATTTTTTCATGCTATTTCATATTTTCTCACGCCCCTTCTTTTTCCCATGCTATTTCATATTTTCCCACGCCTTTTACATTTCCCCACGCTGTTTGGTATTTTCCCATACTCTTTAATATTTTCCCACGCCCCTTCTTTTTCCTAAAGCTATTTCATATTTTTCCACGCTTTTTTATATTTTCCCAAGCCCCTTCATATCTTCCCACGCTCTCTCATATTTTCCCATGCTATTTCGTATTTTTCATCGCCCCTTCCTTTTTTCTTGTGCTATTTCATAATTCCCAACGCTTTTTTCATATAACCTTACGCCCCTTCCTATTTTACAACAATAATTCATATTTTTCTACGCCTCTTCCTTTTTTCTAGCTTTTTCATATGTTGTCACACTATTTCATATTTTCCTATGACCCTTCCTGTTTCCTTACGCTTTTTATATACTTTTCCACACTTTAATATTTTCCTACGCCCCTTCTTTTTCCCACATTCTATTTCATATTTTCCCACACCTTTTTTATATTTTCTCACGCCTCTTCCTATTTTTCCACGCTATTTCATATTTACACACGCCTGCTTTTTCCAACGCTATTTCATATTTTCCCACGACTATTCCTTTTTGCCATGCTATTTTGTATTTTCCCACACTATTCAATATTTTTCACGACCCTTCTTTTTCTCCACGCCAATTCATATTTTTCCACATCTTCCCACTATCCTTTATGTTTTCCTACGCTCTTTCATATTTCCTCATACCCCTTCTGTTTTCTCACGCTATTTTATATTTTTTTACGACCCTTGGTTTTTTCACCCCATTTCATAATTTTTCATGCTTTTTAAATATTTTTTCTAGGGCGCGGGCGTGGGAAGATATGAAAAAGCGTAAGAAAAAAGAAAGGGTCGTGGGAAAATATGAAATAGTGTGGGAAAATAGGAAGGGGCGTGGGAAAAATAATGGACGTGGTAAAATATTAAATAGTGTGAAAAAGTATTTAAAAAGCATAGGGAAACAGGAAAGGTCGTCGTAAAGTATCAAAATGTATGGAGAAATATGAAAAATCGTGGGAAAGAAGGCAGGAAGGTGGGAAAATATAAATTATTGTGGAAAAATAGGAAGGGTCGTCGGAAAATATGAAAAAGCATGGAAAAAGGAAGGGGCGTTGGAAAATATAAATTAGCGTGGGAAAATAGGAAGGGCCGTGAGGTTGTATGGAAAAAAGCGTGGGAAATTATGAAATAGCATAAGAAAAAAGAAAGAAGCTAGGAAAATACAAAATAGCATGGGGAAACAGGAAGGGGCGTGGGAAAATACGAAAAAAGTGTGGGAATTTCTAGGGAATTTTTTTTCGATTATTTGAGTAGACACCCTAGAAAGATAAAAATGAACTTTTTTAAATATAGTGTTGCTTTTTTAGTTAAGTGCAACGCAAGAAATCCTGGATGAGTTGAGGCCAATGCTCTGTCCACATGACGTGAACACAATAGGATTAACTGTGAGACGCCTGGAGTGGTTTTTACCAGTCACACTTCCACCTCAACATCATTCCCTGGGTCATGAATTGTGGTTTAAGGAATTTATGAGGCTCTGGGAAGTTTGCCACAATGCTCCTTCATGGGAACGAGAAATGATGGAGTTAATGGCACGCTTGTCGAATAAAAATATTGGTTACATCGACTGGGAACCTTATTTGCCTCTTATGTTCACCAGATTCGTCCGATGTTTGAATCTGCCTGTTTATTATAAAAATAGGACCAATACCAAACACCACAGAATTGATTCGATGTATATTGCTATCTGGACTGTTTCGGTTTTGGTAAGTATTGCAGATTTAGCACTATTTCTCCATTTTTTAAAAAGAATTTCCCTTTTTTCTTTTTTTCGCTTAAATGCGAACTGAATGAATAGAATCTAATGAGAAAATCCAGCTGTTTTTGGTTGAAAATTAATTATTTTTTATTGAAAAGACTATTATAATTTCTCTAGATCAGAATTCGTATCTTTTGGATAAAAATTCCATTTTTTTGTTGAACATTCGTTTTTTGGGATTGAAAAATGGTTCTTTTGGATTAGCCTTTTTTGGTTGAAACTGAATTATTTTTAATTGAAAAGGCTACTATTATATTTTTTGTTTAGAATTATTCATCTTTTGTGATTAAAAATGTTCACTATTTGGTTAAAAGTTACATTATTTTGTTGAAAATTCAGACTATTACCTTAAAAAGTCGTCCTTTTTTTGAAAATTCATCTGTTTGGTTGAACATCCGTCCTTTTAAATGGAAAATTAATCTTTTTTGCCTTAAATGCATCTTTCTGGTTTAAAAATACAACTGTTTTCTACAAGATTCGACTTTCTGGCTTGAAAATTCAACTATTTTGTTAAAAAGTCATTTTTTTGTCGAAAATTTAACTGATTTGTTAACATTCGTCTTTTTGGATAGAAAATCCTCCTTTTCGATTAAAAGTTCATCTTTGGGTAGAAAAGTCATATTTTTTGGTTGAAAATTCATATTTTATGGTTGAAAGTTAATTCTTTTTTGACTTATAGGCCAATATTATATATTTGGTCCAAAATTCATATCTTTTGGTTAAAAATTTTATTGTTTGGCTGCAAATATAATTATTTTTTTGTAAGTCTACAATTGTGTATATTTTTGCTTAAGAATTCATCTCTTTTGGTCGAAAATTCTACTGTTTTGTTGAGCATTCGTCTACTTTGATTGAAAATTAATCATTTTGGATGGAAAATTCATTTTTTGGATGGAAAATTCATTTTTTGGATGGAAAATTAAGCTTTTGGTAGAAAAGTCATCTTTTTGGTTAAAAATTCGTCTTTTTTGTTTAAAAATTCATCTGTTTTGGTAGAAATTTTACTTTTTTTTTGTTAAAAATTAATTCTTTTTTGGTTGAAAATCCAACTATTCTGTTAAAAAATCTATTTTTTTAAATTAAACTGTTTTTATTTTAACTTTGATTTTTTTGGTTGAAGTATCAACTATTACATTTTTTGTTGATAATTCATCTGTATTGGTTTCAAATTCCACTATAGTGTTGAAAGTTGATCTACTTGGTTGAAATTTGAACTACTTTATTAATAATTAATTTTTTTTGTTGAAGATTCATCTTTTTGGTTGAAGATTCATCTCTTCGGTTGAAAATTAATTTATTTAACTTCAAATTTAACTATTCCATTATTTGTTGAGAATTTATTTTTTTTTATGGTTGAAAATTCAATTATTTGGGTAAAAGTTGAATCACTTGGTTAAACAGGGTCCACCCTACCTGAAAAACCTGGAAAATATTTTTTTCTTAAGTTATAGAATTTTTTCGAGAGTATGATTACCTTTTTTATTTAATTTAAATATAAAATTAAATAAAAATGATTCTTCGTTTGTAAAAGTAACTTTATATAACTGTATTTAACTATATTTTGTAGAAAATTAGTTTTTTCTTGTTTTTAATTAATTTTTTTAACTGAAAAAAATAACTATTCTTTTTTTGGTTGAAAATTAATCGTTTTTAGTTGAAAAATCAATTATCTGGTTGGAAATTTATGTATTTTGTTGAAAATTCGTTCTTTTTAGTAGAAAATTATTATTTTGGGTTGAAAATTCAACAGCTTATTTTGAATTTTTTCTCTCTTTACTGAAAAATCTGTCTTAATTAAAAATGCAAGTCATGTTAAAAATTCGTCTTTTTTAGTTCGATTTAACCGTTTTTTATTCAAAATTAAAATCTTTTTTGTTTGAAATATCATCTACTATATTTTCTGTACAGAATCCGTATTTTTTGGAATTACTTTGTTGAAAGTAAGTCTATTTTGTTACAAATTAATCTTTTTGGTGAAAGATTCATGATTTTAACTAAAAAATTGGGTTTTTCATTAAAAAATTTTTTTTTAAAATAAAAATGTAACTATTCCCCTTGTTATAGTCCATCATTTTAGTTAAAATTGTATCTTTTGGTTTGAGCATTAAATCTTTTACCTAAAAATGTTACTATTTGGTTTTTGATTAAAAATTAATCTTAGGTTAAAAATTCATCTTTTCCATTCAAAATTAATCTTTTTTATTTAAAATTCATCTTTTTCATTTAAAATTCATCTGTTTTATTTTAAATTCATCTTTTTCATTCATAATTTAATTATTCCGGTTCAAGATTAATTTTAATTAAAAATTCATCACTTTGATTGAAAATGTAACTTTTTTTAAACTGAAAATGTAACTAACTATTCCAATTGAATATTCCATAATCTTAGTTGAAAATTTATCTCTTTGGTTGAACATTAATTTTTTTAATTAAAAATTCAACTCATCAATGTTTGCTTAACAATTTATCTTCTTTAGTTGAAAATTCAAGTATTTCGTTGAAAGATTTCGTTTTTTTTCGTAGAAATTAATCTTTCTGGTTGATAATTTAAATATTCCAGTTAAAGATTCATTATTTTAGTTAAAAATGTATATTTTCGCTTTAAAATATAACTGTTAACTGAAAGTTTAACTATTCTATTTTTTGTTGAAAATTGAACTTTTTTAGTTGAAAATTCAACTGCTTGATTAAAAATTTGTCTTTTTTAGTTGAAAATTTAACTATTCCATTAAAAATTCATTTATTTTGTTGAAAAATCGTCACTCTTCGAATAAAATTATTCCTCTTGTTTGAAGAATCACATTTTTTGTTGAAAATTTAAGTTTTCCAGTTAAATAAGCATAATTTTAGTCGAAAAATCATATTTATTGGTTTGAAAATAAAACAACTTGGTTAAAACTTAATTTCTTTTGTTAATAATTTATCTTTTTTGTTTAAAATTCATCTATTACAGTTGAAGATCGTCATTTTGATTTAAAAGTTGATCACTTTGATTTAAAATTTGTTGTTTTTGTTTGCAGAAAATTAATTTTTTTAATTGGAAATTGAACTTACAGTTTTGGTTGAAGACTGTACTTTCTTATTTAAAAATCCACTCTTTAGTTAAAAATTTGTCTTTTTGAGTTGAGCATTGATGTGTTTTGTTGAAAAATCGTCCTTTTTGGAATCAAATTAATCTTCTTCTTTGAAGAATTATTTTTATTTGTTAAAAATTTAAGTTTTCCAGTAATATAAACATAATTTTAGTTGAAATTTCATCTTTTTGGTTGAAAATAAATCAATTTGGTTGTAAATGAACTCTTTTATAAAAAATTCATATTTTTTTCTTTGAAATTCATCTATTCCAGTTGAAGATCATTATTTTAAGTTAAAAATTTGTCACTTTAGTTTAAAATGTGTTTTTTTTTTGGTAGCAATTTAATTTTCCTAATTGAAGATTTAATTATTTTATTTTTGGTTTAAAATTGATCTTTTTTAGTTGAAAATTCTACTATTTAGTTCACAAATTGATCTTTTTTAGTTCAAAATTCAACCGTTTGGTCATTTTGGTTAAAAATTTAATTATTTGGTTAAAAATTCATCTATATTGTTTAATATGCAATATTTTACTTGAAAAGTTAGGAATTTGAAAAGGATTAAATTAAATTTAATCTAGTACCCACATTTATTTTACCTAAATATGTATTGAATTTCAAATATAAGAAGATAAAATATAAATTTGTTTGAATCATTATCGAAATTCAGGAACTTTAGAGACAAATTAAACAAATTATTAGTTATATTTTCAGTATTATTAAATATTCAATTAATCGATGGGACTAATATATTTAAGAATTTTTTGTTATAATAATTTGTTAAAACTTTCTAAATTAAATTTAATTAAAATTGTTTAAAAAAATGAAAAATATTTTATTTGTTCTAAAGTATGAAAAATTAGACCTGGAAGAAACTTGAGTGGCCTTTAAATGTGGCCCTAAAATCCATCTTTCTAGTGTAAAAATACAACTGTTTTCTACAAGATTCGACCCAATAAAAAAATCCGCCTATTTTTTGTTGAAAATTAATTTTTTTGTTTGAAAAGACTACTTTTATTTCTTTAGATCAGAGTTCGTATCTTTTGGTTAAAAATTCTACTTTTTTGTTGAACGTTCGCCTTTGTGGATTGAAAATTGGTCCTTTTGGATTAAAAATTGGTCCTTTTGGATTGAAAATTCATCTTTTGGTCGAAAAGTTACCTTTTTTTATTGAAACTGAATTATTTTTAATGGAAAAGTATACTGTTTTATTTTTGGTTCAGAATGATTCATCTCTTGTGGTTCAGCGTTCCAGTATTTGGTTTAAAATGTATTTATTTTATTGGAAATTCTTCTTATTGGATAGAAAATCCTTCTTTTTGATTGAAAGTTCCCCTTTTGGTGGAAAAGTCATCTTTTTTTTGGGTAAAAAATAATCTTTTATGGTTGAAAGTTGACTCTTTTAAATAAAAATATCTGATATTATATTTTGTCCAGAATTCATCTCTTTTGGTTGAAAATGTTTACTATTTGGTTAAAAATTTCATTATTTTGTTGAAAATTCAAATATTTTCATAAAAAGTCATCCTTTTTGTCGAAAATTCATCTGTTTTGAACATTCATCTTTTTAGGCTGGAAATTTAATTATTTTGTTGAAAATGCATTTATTTTCTGGAAAAGTCATCTTTTTTGGTTGAAAGTTAATTCATTTACTTGAAAAGTCTACTATTATTTGTATTTTTGATCCAGAATCTGTTTTTGGTCGAAAATTCAACTGTTTTGTTGAATATTCGTCTACCTTGATTGAAAAATTGATTCTTTTGGAAGGAAAATTTATCTTTTTGGTGGAAAATTCATTTCTGTGATGAAGAATTCATCTTTCGGTAGAAAAGTCGTCTTTTGGTTGAAAATGTAATTATTTTTTTGAAAATTCATCTATTTTGTTAAAATGATCTTTTTTGGTTCAAAGTTAGTCTATTTTGCTTAAAGATTTATCTGTTTTTGTAGAAATTTAACTTTTTTTTGTGAAAATTGATTTTTTTTGGCTGACCATTCATCTATTTTGTTAAAACTTCTTTTTTTTATTCAACTGTTTTTAATTTAAAGTTTGATTTTTTTGGTTAAAGTACCAGCTATTTAATTTTTTGTTGAGAAATGATCTTTTTTAGTTAAAAATACAACATATTGGAATTAACTATTTTGTTGAAAATTCGTCTTGTTTTTTTTTTTAATAAAATATTTTTTTATTTAAAATTAAATTATTGTTGTGTGGAATATCTTATATCAGGTACATTATTTGTGGAGAATTCATCTTTTTTTTTGGTTGAAAATTTAATTACTTTGTTAAAGATTGAACCATTTTGTTAAAAAATAATTATTTTTTAAAGATTTATCGTTTTAGTTAAAAACACCACGTTGCTTAAAAGTTTAACTATTTTTTTTAGTAGAAAATTTTTTTTAACTAAAAATTTAATTATTCCATTTTTGGTTGAAAATTGATTTTTGACAATTGAAAATTCAACTACTTAAAATTAGGTTGAAATTTTGACTATTTTGTCAACAAATTTTCTGTTGGTTAAAGGTTCATCTCTGGTTGAAAGTTTAACTATTTTCTTGAAAATTCGTTTTCTTTTTTTTTTTAATTTAATTTTCTAAACTGAAAGTTTAACTTCGTTTTTTGTTTAAAAATTGGTCTTTTTTAGTTGAAAATTCGTCTTTTTTGATAGAAAACTAATCTTTTTGATTGAAATTGATTTCTTTTTCGTTAAAAATGCAACTGTATGCTTGAAAATGAACTTTTTTATTGAAAATTCATATTTTCTGTTGGCTTCACACTTCAAAATTTTTAAAAATCTTTAATTGTTAAAAATTCAACTTCTTTGTCAAAAATTAATTTTTGTTGAAGATTCATCTCTTTTCTTGTAAATCAATTTTTATAACTTAAAGTTTAAGAATTGTATTTTTGGTTAAGAATTTATATATTTTACTTAATTATTCAACTTTTTGGTTGAAAATTAATTTTTTGTTAAAAATTAAACTTTTTTTTGTGTAGAAACTTCGTCTTTCTGTCCTGAAAATTCATCTCTTTTGGTAAAAATTTCATATTTATTGGTTGAAAATGCAACTGTTTGGTTGAAAATTATTCTGCTTTTGCTTAGGATTCAACTATTTTATTGAAAATTCAACTATTTGTTTGATAATTAACTTTTCTGTTGAAAATTCATATGTAGAAAATTCTTTTTTTTTATTTGAAAATTTGTTTTACTTTGGTGGAAAATTCAAGAGTTTAGTTGCATTTTTTTTGTTTCGTGACTGACAAGTCTTATTTTGTTGGAAATGAAATGTCTTTGTTGAAAATTCGGCTTTTTGGTGTAAACATTCATCTTGGTGGGTTAAAAATTTACTATTTGGTTAAATATTTGTTTTTGTTTAAAATTAAAATTTATAACTTAAAACTTAACTATTACATTTTTAGTTGCGAATGGATATTTTTTGGTTCAAAAATTAACTGTTCGGTTAAAAATTAATTTTTTTGTCGAAAATTCGTGTTTTTGGTTTGCAACTGTTTTGTTAAAAATTAATCTGTTTTGGTTGAGGATTCCACTCTTTTGTTGAAAATTCAACTATTTGGTTGAAAATTCAATTATTTTGTTGAAAATTCATATTTTTCGATTAAAAATTCAGCCGTTTTGTAGAAAATTCTTTTTTTTTTGTTTGACATTTTTTTCGAAAATTCAACAATTTGATTGATTTTTTTTTGTTTCTTTGCTAAAAAATCTGTGTTTGTTTGAAATTCTACTTTTTTGTTGAAAATTCGTCTTTTTGGTTTGAAAATTTATCTTTGTAGGTTAAAAGTTCAATTATGTTGTTGTAAATACAACTGTTTAGTTGAAAAGTATTATTTTTTAATTCAAAATTCAACTATAGGGTTAAAAATTCATCTTTCATCTCATTTTTCAATTCTTTTTTTGAAAATTCGTTGTTTTAGGTAGAAAATTCATCTCTTTTGATAGAAGATTTGGTTTAAAATACTTATTTTTTTATACATCATTTAAATGTTGGAGATAAAAAAAATTTAAAAGGTTTCGAATCTGGGTAAGTTCAGTATTAATAGTAAGGTTTAAATGGATTACAATTTTGAAGCTTAAGAATTATTAAAAGACACTGAAATATGACGTTTTATATTTTGAATGCAAAAAATATGCTATAAATTTGATAACTCGAAATTAGTAAGCAACAATTTAAAAAATATAATTTCTTTAAAGAAAAAACTTAAATTTCTTTTGGAAAAAAGGGAAATAGGTATGAGGTATAATAAAAAATAACAAAATCTTACGTTTTTCAGGGAAACGGATCTAGTGCTCAGATGTATCTGGACAAGTTTCTGAAAACCGTCGAGACATATTTGCATCCAGCAAACTATGGTCAATGGGCCACAAAATTGATGGAGTTGATTAAAAGATTATGTTACTACTTCGTCGTCCGTCTTCACAGGTAGGTTTAATTATTAAATTATTTGAGGTAATATATTTTCCTATCCATCAAAGGTTTTTTTACAATAAAAACCAACCTTAGTGGAACAAGTTAGCTATAAGCGCATCTGGAAAAGTATCCAATTTGAATGACTTGAATGATTATTTTTTTAATTTGTGCAATTCCAATTTGAAATTCTACAATTTTAAGCACTTAAAATTGAAAATCATTCAGTTTTAAGTGGGTAATTCTAAAATCATTTCATCTTAAAATGTAATGTGAAAAATCGTTCGGTTTCGAAGACTGAAATTTAGACATTTTTATTGTTCAGTTACTTAATTTTCCTAATTGGGTTATTTTGCCTGTTTTAAATTCAAGATTACCCAATTTTGAGGGCTTCCAAACTCAAAATTTGTAATTATGTAATATGTAAAATTATTATTTATTTGTAAAAATGGTATTCAGTTTTAAAGGATTGATTCTGAAATTTTTAATTATGAAGGCTTAGTAAGGTTAATAATGATTAATTAATAATTAATAATAATCATAAGTCGAATTCATATTGAAAATTTTAATAAAATTAAATTATGAATTTATAATAATTAATAATAATTAATTATGAAGGCTAATTATGTTAATTATGAATTTTATCATTTCAGCGATTTCAAACATATTTATTTGAAATATTTGGAAAATATTAATTTTTAAAACCTAATTACCAAACTAATAATTTTTATCAATTTTAATGCTTCAAAATAGAAAGTTTTCACTTTTGCAGGTAAAATTGTAACGTTTACTTTTAATAAGTTTGAACCTCGGAATTTTCAAATGTTTTTCATTTATAATTTTTAAATCCAAAATGACTAAGTTTTTAACGTTCTTATTACTTTCATTAAAAATTTTTACAATTTTAACGGATAATTGAAATTTTAAACTTTAATTAAAAATTGGACAATTTAAAATTGTATGATTTATCAACTTTCAATTCGAATTTATTTGATTTCGAATGTCGTGAATTGAAGTTAAATTTTTTGCTTCTTTAATTTAAAATGATTTATCTGATTCAACTTTTAAAATTTCGAATGGGAAATTGTCCAATTCTTAACAATTTAATTTTTAAACCGGGAAGTTTTTAATGGTTCCATTAAAAATTATTTAATTGAAAAAAGTGCTTCAAGATTGATATTTTAATAATTAAATTGAAATTGAACAGTTTCTATTTAAAATTGTTTCTTGCAATTTTAAATAAAATTGTATAGTTTTGAAGGATGCAAATTATTGATATTCTATTGATTTATTATAAAGTATTTACAAAAATCACTGTCATTTTGACCGTTCACAATTGAAGAATTATAAATATTGTGAACCTTAAAAGCTTAATTATTCTGAAAATAATATGCTTCCTAATTGCCAATTTTAAATTTTTCTAGTTTTTCTTATATTAAAAAGAAGAGCAATTTAAATATTCATTAATAAACCAATTATGAAATATTAAGAGTTTTTCAAGTTTTGAAAACAATGACTTCGAATAATTTAATTACGAAATCATTTAAAATTGTATAATTTGAAATTGAAAAATGTTTAATAAGAAGCTCTCAAAATTAAAAAATTTGAGAATAAATTGTTCAAAGTTAGACAATTTTATGAGAAAGGAGTTAAAATTGTATAATTTCTAATTCAAAGCGTTCAACATTGAGCAATTTAATTTTGAATTAGAGAATATTGAAATTGAATGAATTCAGATTAAAATTGCGAGAATAGGACAATTGCTAAATGTTCAAAATTGAATAATTTCAGAAATTTGAATTTAGAAAACTGGATGAGTTCAAAGTCAAAAGAAATTGAAATTGTATTATTACTAATTAAAAGCGTTCAGAATTGGAAATTGTAGAATATAAATCATTTTTAAATCGCTTCTGGAATTCTAGAATTTTCAATTGTTATTACATACAAAAATTACAGTTTAATATTAAAATTAGTTAGGCCAATTTTTCTAAGATCAAAAAATAAATTCACAGTCATTTCCACTATTCTAAATAGAAACATTTTCAATCATACACCTTTAAAATTGAATTATTTTTTTTAAAGTTCAAAATGAAGTAATTTTAAGTAGGAAACATTAAAAATGAAAAATTTTCTACTACGGAACGTTGAAAATTAAATGAATCCGGCCTTCATTTAAAACTAAAAAATTTAATTATCAAGGATTGTGATATCAAAACTTTTTTGGACTCAAACTTAAAAATTTCAATTATTTTAAGTAAATTTAAATCGGTTAAAAAAATTGGTTTTTATTGCAAACTTAAAATTTATACTGAGGTATCAATTTTAGATAGTTCTATTTTGATTTTAAACAACATAATTTTTAACTTTTTATTTTTAAATAGTTAAATTTTTAACTCTTCCTTTAGAATTATATTAAATTTAAAATTAAAAATTAAAAAAAAAGAAAATTCAAAAAAGATAGCTATGATTCCAATTTTTGAAATTGAACAATTTTAAGCATTTCAGTTCAAAAATTTTTTTTTTTAAGTTAAGTTTTAAATTTGCGATATTTTGGTACTTTTTCAAATAAAAAATAATTTAATTTTCGATGCTTAGTTCTAAAGCTTCTCATATTAAAGGCTTGAATTTAAGATATTATTTTCAATTTCAGGGAACGCTTTAAGAAACCAACTTGGGCGACAACAATTCCAGATTCATACAAGTTGACAGACGCGGATGTGGACGC